>QRFJ01001298.1:46013-161424 GCA_006176705.1 Cocos nucifera | reverse complement strand
AACCACAAGGCACACCAGTGGATGAAGCATATTCTATGCCGCTACCATCTTGTTCGAGAGATTGCGGATCGAGGTGATGTCGACCTTTAGAAGATCGATGGAAAGGAGAACCTGGCCAACCTATTCACCAAAGCTATTGTGGTGAAGGAGTTCGACGACTTTAAGTCGAAGATAGATATTAGATATTGCATGGATTGGCTTTAGTCCAAGTGGAAGATTGTTGGGAATGTGTTCCAAAGTCAATCATTAGTTTGTTCATGATTGGGCCATACATTTATAATTATATATGAATTATAAATTAATAAAAGTTATTTTGGCATTTTTCATCACAAATTCTATTATCTTTTAATGAACTCTAGTGTTGTGATGAAGTCCTTAGGCCTATCTAGATTCGGCAAAGGAGGATTTATCATTTAGTCCTTAAATAGTTCACGATCCAATGATACGTTGTCACTTAGGATGACAATGTTTATCGAGTATAGATCATTGTATACCATATAGGTTGGTTGTCCTCATAACCAAGGAGTGTTGAGACACTGATATAGCATGCAAATGAGATGTATGGGTACATCTGCACTGAATGTGACCAACTTTGGAGCTTTTCTCCTATCAAGATTAGCTCCGATGGAAGATGGATATAAATGTCCCTCCGATCTGAGATCACCATGGTGACATCTAAGCAACTCACTGTGTTTTGGTATCGGACTATCTGAATTTCTAATTCAGTAATGAAAGATTTCTGGACATAGTCAAGTACTTGTGGAGTCAGTGCATGTATCAAAATAAAATTGACCACTTCTGATTTTAGGAGTTATGTTCAATTATGTTTGGGTAATCCTAGTGAGGAGTTATGGGACTAATTGCTTTGAGAGATGACATAAATGTATTTTCTAGGGTTGACAGTCTAACCCTTAGTCATCTATTATATAGAGGTCATAGGGATGAATTATACGATAACCATATTCACGTAGATTCTGAATATTGTAATTGTGATTATTCAACCTATCTGAACGTCGGATACCATTGCTAGATGATCACTTCGATTAGTATAGAAATTAGTTTCTGTGCTACCGGCTTAGGTTTGGACCGCGGAGTCATACACACTAGAGGTTCCTACCTGAATTGATGGCAGGTGAAGAGTCCCACTCGACTAGGACTTTGTGGTCAAGAGTCCCACTGGACTGGGACTCTTCGACCAGGAGTCCTACTAGGTTAGGACATTAAGTCTCAATGTCAGAAAGTCTGTGGTCAAGAGTCCCATTAGACTGGAACTCTTTGACCAAGAGTCCCATAGCTTAGAAAATCTGAGTCCTACTTGTCTGGGACTCTATGATTGAGAGTTTGGACTCCACAATCATAAGTTTCACTTGTTTCAGACTCCAGGATCAAGAGTTCCACTAGTTTGGGACTCTTCGATTAAGAGTTTCATTTTGATGGGACTCTTTTGTTTGAACACCCACTGGATTTGGCTTTTGATTTTATGAGAGATTTTATTAGTGATTTGATCACTAATTAACTCAATTTGATTGAATAATTATTTTTGGTCCAAGTCCAATTGAATTGGATTCAGTTGGGTTAGACACGATTAGGTCGTTGGTTGACCTAATCGCCGAGGAGGTTTGAATCATGATTTGATTAGAGGTTGGGCTTGATCAATTCCTAATTTTATTAGGATATAATTGAGCCTAATTAAGCCTAAATGTGTTGGGTTTAAATTATTTTAATTGGGCCTAACCTATTTTGAATTGGTTGGTTCAATTGGTTCAAGTTTGAATTTCAAAGACTAGTTTGACTAGTCTTCTTTCCCTACGCCATTTAACCCACGCCCACTTATAAATTTAATCTAATTCTCTCATGACTTATTTTTCATGCACAAAATGAAGGAACCAGATCTAGGATTTCATAGGTAGATCTTGAAATTTTTTCAAGATCTTACAGTGGAAGACTTAAATAAATATAAAATTTATTTAAATAACCATATAAACATGTAGATCTTAGATCTATTACATGATTAAGGCATGATATTAAATTAAAAATTAAAATCAAATAAAAAAGAAAAAGATCGATCAAATCAACCTAGATCTACACTACATCAAATGCAGGTATGAAGTTAATAGATCAGATCTATTACTTGAGCAAGTTTAGATGTTCTAACTTGCTGATCTGGGCTTGAGGATGAAGTCATGAGCCGTACATGCGTCTAGCCTCAAGAAGTCATCCATACGAGCCTACGATCTCTGATCTTAAGTCCGATGCAGAAAATCAGCATAGCATGCTAATACTGTGCTGATCCTTTTTCGATGGTCGATCTGATACTCCCTTCATCAAAATTTGGACTCTCCAAAATATGAGAAAAAAGATGAGGGCTTGCTGATCTGAGACTCTCACAAAAAAACTTAAAAGAAAGGAGGGAAGATTGAAAATAAAATAGCCCTAGAAGAAGACCCTCTTCTTCTTCTCTTTTCTCTCACCTAGACACCTAGTTTGGTGCTTATGGAACCCCCATGCGCAAGGACCCACTTCCTCTAATTTTTGCACACCCCAAACCTCTCCAAAATTTTTATATTCTATAAAAAAATCAGAATAAAATTTATCCAATAAATAGAAAAAAAAAGAGTCCAAGTTAGGTTAAATTCCTAGACTAAGAATATCCAAACATGGAAAGTTTTTAGAGCGCCCAACTCTTGGGCGCCTTCTCCATAATTTTTGGCGTGGAACAGCAAGGGAGGGAGCACAAAAAAGGAGATTATTTTCATGGAATAAGAGAAGAAATAATTAAAAGAGGGGGCGACACTCAAGGAAGATGTTTTGGTCAACAAGGATTCTATCTCATAGAATCCTAAGCAAAACCAATTCTTCCTTTGACTTGGTCTTCCACCTAACTTCCAAATATGACTTGGAGGGAGAGAGGGGGTACAGAAATCAGGAAGAAAGAGATTTTTCATGAAAAATACCTAAAAAATAGGCATAGGGGGCATTGGGACTAAGGTGGCACAAGGAGATAGGAAGTTCTAGTCACACTAGGACTCTTGTTTTGACTTGGTCAAACAAGATCTTTTAACCAAATAAAATCAAGATTAAACCAACACAATTAAATAAGGCCCTAAACTATTTAAGAACTTAATTAAATCAAATTAAATTAGATTTAATTCTGACTTATTTTCTAATCAAATTAAAAAATTGGGTTAATTCGAGTCCTAGTTAGACTAAGATTAGTTCTTCCTTGCACTTGGCTTATCCAATAAACCAGTTGGACTTGATCCAATCAAGCCCAAATCAAATTTAATTAAATTATATTTAATTAGACTTAATCTCAGTCTATTGGCTTAATCAAATTAAGCCAATTAGCAATCCAATTGCTAATCGATCCTCCTGCAATACTTGCACTAGGTTAAACACCAATCATATTGATTGTTTAATCCTAGAACGATTCTTAATCGTTGATCAACCATCCGATCAAATCATAAGCTCTAATGTGTGTGACCTCATAGGTCCAAACCTAAGTCGATAGCATAGAAATAAATTTCTATATCAATCAAAGTGACCATCTAGCAATGATACCCGATGGTCGGAGAGGTCAAAGGTGTAGAACACCATCCTTAGAATTCATGCAGATATAGTTTTCATATAATTTATCCCCTTGACCATAATGCTTGTAGGACATATCAGAGTTCAACTATCAACTCTGATCAGATTGTCCACATTGTATTTCAAAATACCAAATCCATCTGATGGATTATCCTGGCCAAGGTTTTGCTATATTGAAATACAATGATACATTCTTCTCTAACTCTTGGAGTGGTCAATTCTATCTTGATCACACTCCGACTTCATAAGTACTTAACTATGCCCAAAAGCCTTTTATTGTTAAATTAGAAATTCAGTTAATCTGGTACCAAATCACAGTGAGTTGCTTGCAAGTCATTGAGGTGATCTTAGATCTAAGGAATACTTATACCTATATCCCATCAGAGACATTCTCGACAGCAGAATGCTCTGGAGTTGGTCACGTTCAATAATGATGTACCCATATATCTCATCTGTATGCCATACTAGTGTCTCCATACACCTTAGTTAAGAGGATAACCAACCTATATGGCATATAGCAAGCTATGCTCGATAAATGCTATCGTCCTAATTAACAGCCTATCATTTAGTCATGAATAAATTTAAGAACTAATCGATAAATTCTTTCTTTATTGAAACTAAATAGTCGTAAGAATTTCATCACAATAATGGAGTTCATTAGAAGATGTAAACTTATGATGAAAAAAAAGATGCCAAAATATTTTTCATTAATTTATAAATCAATTGCAATATCTCAACCATTAACAAGTTGATGATTGTCTTTGGAACATAATTTCCAACAACTCCCACTTATCCTAAAGCCACTCGGCATAGTATATAATACCCATCTTCGACTTATGATTGTCGAACTCCTTGATTGCCAGGACTTTAGTGAAGGGGTCAGCTAGGTTCTTCTTTCCGTCGATCTTTTGAAGGTCGACGTCACCACGATCCATGATCTCATGGACCAAATGGAAGCAGCGCAAAATATGCTTTATTCGCTGGTATGCCTTCGGTTTTTTTGCTTGAGCTATGGCGCCAGTGCTATCGCAGTAAAGCGGGATTGAACTATCAATTGAGGATGCTACTTCAAGCTTGATGATGAACTTCCTCAGCCACATAGCTTTCTTTGCTGCATCTGATGCTGCCATGTACTCTGCTTCGTAAATAAAGTTATCCACTATATACTACTTGAAACTTTTTCAGCAAATAGCTCCACCATTTAGAATAAAGATATATCCCGACATACTTTTACTGTCATCATGATCAGATTGAAAGCTGGAGTCTGTAAACCCTACAAGCTTCAGATCTGACTCACCATAAACCAACTATTGGTTCTTAGTATTTCTCAAATACTTAAGGATGGTTTTAACCACCTTCTAGTGATTTTTTCTAGGGTCAGATTGGTATCTACTTACTACTCCTAATGAGTATGCCACATCTGGTCTCGTATATATCATTGCATACATAATAGATCTCACTATCGAAGCATATGAAATTCTACTCATATGCTCTCTCTCTCTTCAGGAGTTGTCAGATAATCATTCTTAGAAAGAGAAATTTCTTGGCCTATCGAAAGATAGCTCCTTTTGGAATTCTCCATACTGAACCTCTTCAGCATAGTTTCTATGTACATGGATTGGGATATACCAAGCATCCTTTTAGATCTATCCCTATAGATCTTCATTCCTAGGATGTAGGATGCTTCATCCAAATCCTTCATGGAGAACTGTGATGACAATCAGACTATTATTCCTTGTAGTGCAGGGATGTCATTTTTGATTAAAAAAAAATTATCCACGTACAAAATAAGAAATACCACTGCTGGACCATTTGTCCATTTATAAATGCAGGATTCTTCTCCATTCTTAACAAAGCCATATGTTTTGATCACTTTATTAAAATGCATATTCCAACTCCGGGATGCTTGCTTTAATCCATAAATGGATCTCTAAAGCTTGCACACCTTGAACTCATCTATGGATGTGAACCCTTCAGGTTGTATCATATACATCTCTTCGATCAGCTCTCCATTTAGAAAAGCTATCTTCACATCCATCTGCTAGATCTCGTAGTCCAGATGGGCAGCAATGGCAAGCATGATCCGAATGGACTTAAGCATTGCCATAGGAGAGAATGTCTCGTCATAGTCAATACCATAATATTGACGATACCCTTTGGCAATCAGACGTGCTTTATAGGTCTCCACCTTTCCATCTACGTCCTTCTTTCTTTTGAAGACCCATTTACACCCAATAGATTTAACCCCTTCAGGTGGGTCAACTAATGTCCATACATCATTGACCTTCATGGAATTCATTTTGGATCTCATAGCTTCTAGCCATTTCTCAGAGTTGGATCTCTGCATCGCATCCATATAAGTGATCAGATCCTCATCGTTCTCATCAAGTTCGATGGGATCACCATCCTGGACCAAAAATTCATAGTATCTATCTGGATGGCATGGTACTCTACCGGATCGTCTTAATGGTGCGGATTAACTAGGCTTCGAATTTGATCTGATCAAATTTGACTTAGGTTCAACATTCTATGTCTGACTTTCTACCTATTGAACTTCATCAAGTTCAACCTTAGAGGCAACAGTTTCTTCATCAAGGAACTTCTTTTTCAAAAAGGTTGCCCTAAGACTGATGAACATCTTTTGTTCATCAGCATGGTAGAAATAGTATCCTTTGGTCTCTTTTGGGTACTCTATGAATGTACACTTGTCAGACCTAAGTCTAAGTTTGTCTGTAACTAACCATTTGACATAAGCCGGGCACCCCTAAACCATAAGGTGTGAAAGTGCTAGCTTACGTCTTGTCCATATCTCACATGGGATTTTAACTATGGACTTACTTGGAATCCTATTTAATAGATAATAAGTCGATTCGAGTGCATATTTTTAGAAGGATATCGGCAAGCTGGCAAATCCCATCATGGATCGGACCATGTCTAACAGAGTCCAATTCCTTCTTTCAGACACACCATTATGCTGTGGTATTTCAGGAGGAGTCCATTGGGAGAGAATTTCATTCTCTCTTAGATATGTGAGAAACTCACCAAAATGGTATTCTCCTCCTCGGTCAGACTGAAGAGTTTTAATACTCTTTCTAGTTTATTTTCTACTTCACTTTAGAATCATTTAAATATTTCAAAATAATCTGACTTATGTTTCATCAGATAGACATATCCATAACTGGATAAATCATGTGTGAAAGTGATGAAGTAGATATATCCATCTGTAGCACTTGTACTCATTGATCCACATACATCAGAATGTACTAGACCTAAGAGCTCATTGGCTCTCTCACCTTTTTCAATAAAAGGTGACTTGGTCATTTTATCAAGAAGACATGACTCACAGGTTTGAAGTGATTCATAATCATTAACTTCAAGAATTTCCTCCTGAGTCAACCTATTTATCCTATTCTTGTTTATATGACCTAGCCTACAGTGCCATAAGTAGATATCTGATGCACTATCTAATCTAGAATGCTTGCTAGTAGAATAGACTACATTAACAGGTTGTGATAACATATATACACCATTGTTCAATTGTCATAGAAAGCAGTAACACCATTCATAATGACATTACAAACTCATTTCTTTATTAAACTTTCATAATTGTTCATGGACAAAAGGCCTACAGAAATGATATTTAAAAAGAAACTAGGACAGAAATGACAATCACTAAGAACAACGGTATGAGATTCAAATACAAGTTTCAAAATTTCTAAAGTTAGAATTGGAACTGATCTTCTATCTTCAACGTTCAGGAATCTCTTGCCTTACTCGAATCTTCTACTGACCTGCAATTCCTGCAATGAATTACAAATATGGTAAGGGCTATCGGTATCTAATACCCAATTAGTAATATCATAAATAGAGAAATTACAAGGAGTTATCATATAAATATCTTGCCTAGCAATAGCTTGCTTCTTTCTCTACCTATTCGAATCCAGGGAGGCTATGTACTAAGGATAATTTCTCTTTCAATGCCCTTGCTTCTTTCAAAAGAAGCATTCAGCTTGACTCTTATCCGGCTTGGTCTTTGGGGTCTGAGCCTGCACAAGTGTCCTAGCATGAACATACACCTTCTTGGCTTTCTTCTTCTTGTTCTTCTTTCCTTTCCCAAAGGATCGAGAAGAAGAAGACAAACTTTTCACTAAGTTCACCAACTTCTTATGGAATTGGTGATCCATCTCAAAGTTCTGAAGTAACCCCAGTAACCCATGGTAGTCCACTTCAGGCTTTGATATTCTATAATATGTAAGGAATGAAAGATAAGACTTGGGCAGCGAGTTTAGTATTGCATCTTTCCTAAGTTGTTTGTGCAAGGAAAAATCGAGCTTGCTCAAGTGCTCTATCAGCTCGATCATGTACAATACATGATCAATGACAGAGGCACCATCATGCATTCTGGCATTGAAGATGGCATAACTAGTCTTGTGCCTCTCAACATCATCGGGTGTGCCAAAAGAATCCTCCAACACTTGGAGCATTTCGTTTGGCTGAGCTGTCGCAAACTTATGACTGAACTTATCGCTCATCACAGCCGGCATAATGCAGCGCACCATGGTTCGATCACTGAGCCACTTCTGATAAGTATTTTTGATTGTTCCACGTATATTGACAGCTGGCTCCTTAGGTGCAGGATCCATCAGCACATTTAGGATCCATTCATGCTCCAGGACAATCTTTAACTTTCGATACCAACTACCAAAGTTGGGTCCTACCAACTTATCATTGTCCAATAATGATCGAAGCGATAGAAAAATGGCCATGTCTACACAAAGGAAAACCAAAACCTAATTAGTAATTGATTCATTAAATCTAAAGATTTAGACTTTAATCAAAAAATTTCTCCTACTATTTTATTCGAATTGATAGTCTCTACCTTCAATTCGAGGAGTTATTCTAATTTCTTAGTAGGTACTAGAATCTACATAGACTGTACACGAGCCCAACTTTGGTTGGCCCACCTATGTACAACTAAGGGTAGGTTCATAATCAATTATTTTTTCAAATAATTTTCAGTAATTAAATTTTGCTTCAGGCTCTAATCAGTTGGCTTTGGCCTTCTCAGAAAAGGGTCCAGTTAGATCCAACCATTAACATGACTATACTTGGCTCATCCAATGAATGAATGATCAGGCCTAACTTTGGTTGGCCCACTTGGCCACCATTTAGAAAGATGTATCCAAGAGATCATATAATGAATGATAATTCCATCAATCGATAAGCACCAGGCCTTGGACCTCTAATGATTATCCAACTGATGGACCCATTATCATCCACTTTAATGGGAGGCTATGATCCAGTTATCATATAACTATTTTATTTTAGGGACCTAATAATTTTAGAGAATTTAATTTATAGAAGCGAGTAGGTTAGATTAACTAGCTTGTAATGATCCTTCCACTAACTTCACCAAGTCAGCTTAAGAGAGACCATTAATAGGCTAGTCTAGGAGCACCTAAATCAGTCAAATTGATTTATCTAGTTGACATGAGTTAGCTCAAATAGTCAAATGATCTGATCAAAACATAATCTCACCAAGAGGCCAGGTAAGTTTGATCAGTGGAAGGATCTGCCAGACTTGCCTTAAACACCATCAAAAATGGCCAGGTAAGCGAACTGCCAATTAAAAACCACTCATTTAATTTACCTTAGATACCAATTGGTTTAATTAGTTTCAATTAGATCAACCTAATAGTTCGTGCTAGACCACGTAGCCAAGAATCAAGTCCATCTTGGATCATGTTAAAGACATGGACTTGACCAACTACAACTATTGTAATTGATCTAGAGAATCCTTGACCAAATCTAAGACAATAATTGATTAGATTTAGTCAATTTTCTAATTAAGTCCATTCTTTAATCTAACCCTAGGCCTAACCCAATTAATGGACCTAATTTTCACTAACCCATTTAACCCAATGTGTTATGATTTGTGTCTTAGGATCTTCAATTCATAATCCTAGATCCTAATCAATCAACTTCTTAATTCTCAATTAAGTTTTGAGCTAAGGGTTGGGGTTCAACTTTTTGAAAATGATTTTCATATTTATAAAATATTTTTACAATAAGGTTCTATCAACCAAGTTGTATGTTTGATTCATAATCAATATGTAAGTAAAATAAATATAAAACTACTTTTGATCTAATCTAAATAGGTTCATGTAATTAAAACTATTTCAATAATAATTAATCATAAATCTTCCTAGATCAAATCTAATACATTTATGATGATTAAAATCAGATTAAAATATTTTTAATTAGATCATAAAATTTTTTAGATCTAATCTAAAATTTTATGATCAATATTTTAGATCAACACGTACTAGAACAACCTATTCACTATAAGGGATAAACCTTATAGCAGGACAATCTTATGGCAGTCTGAGCAATCTAAAATATTTTATTTTATTTTTTTAATTTTAGATTTAATAATTAGATTATAAATTAGATCTAATCTAAAAAATAATCTTGACATTCATAAGAATCAAGTAATAAGAATCTAGGCTCTGATACTAATTGAACGAACCAGATCTAGGGTTCACAAATAAATCTTGAAACTTTTTCAAGATCTTATAGCAAAAGACTTAAATAAATCTAAAATTTATTTAAATAATCATGTAAATACCTAGATCTTAGATTTATTATATGATTAAGGTATGATATTAAATCAAAAATTAAAATCAAATAAAAAAAGGTTGATCAAATCAACCTAGATCTACACAACATCAAATGTAGGTATGAAGTTTATAGATTAGATCTATTACCTGAGCAAGTTTAGACATTCTAACTTGCTGATCTAGACTTGAAGATGAAGTCATGAGCCACACATGCATCTGGCCTTTAGGTGTCATCCACATGAGCCTACGATCTCTAATTTGAAGTTGGATGCAGGAAATCAGCACAGCATGCTAGTACTGTGCTGATCCTTCTTCGATGATCGATCCAATGCTCCCTTCCTCGAAATTTAGAATCTTCAAAATATGAAAATAAAGATGAGAATTTGTTGATCTGAGACTCTCTCAAAAAAATTCAAAACAAAGGAGGAGAGATTGAAAATAAAACAGCCCTATAAGGAGACCCTCTTCTTCTTCTCTTTTCTCTCACCTAGACACCTAGTTTGGTGCCTATGGAACCCCCATGCCCAATGATCCACTTCCTCTGATTTTTGTACACCCCAAACCTATCTGAATCCTCTATATTCCATGAGAAAATAAGAATAAAATTCATCCAATAAATAGAAAAAAAAAAGAGTTCAAGTTAGGTCAAATTCCTAGACTAGGAATATCCAAAAATGGAAAGTTGTTGGGGCACCCAATTCATGGGCACCTCCTCCATAATTTTTGGCATGGACCAGCAAGGGAGGGTGCACAAAAAAGGAGATTATTTTTATGGAATAAGAGAAGAATTAATTAAAAGAGGTGGTGGCACTCAAGGAAAGATGTTTTGGTCAATAAGGATTCTATCTCATAGAATCCTAAGCAAAACCAATTCCTCTTTTAACTTGGTCTTCCACCAAACTTCCAAATATGACTTGGAGAGAGAAAGGGAGCATGAAAATCAGGAAGAAAGAGATTTTTCATGAAAAATATCTAAAAAATAGGTATGGAGGGCGTTGGGACCAAGGTGGCGCAAGGAGATAGGGAGTCCTAGTCACACTAGGACTCTTATTTTGACTTGGTCAAACAAGATCTTTTAACCAAATAAAATCAAGATTAAATCAACCCAATTAAATAAGATCCTAACCCATTTAAGGAATTAATTAAATTAAATTAAATTAGATTTAACTTTTATTTATTTTCTAATTAAATTAGAAAATTGGGTTAATTCGAGTCCTAGTTAGACTAGGACTAGTTCTTCCTTGCACTTGGCTTATCCAATAAATCAATTGGACTTGATCCAATCAAGCCCAAATCAAATATAATTAAATTATATTTAATTAAACTTAATCTCAGCCTATTAACTTAATCAAATTAAGCTAATTAACAATCCAATTGCTAATCGATTCTCCTGCAATACTTGCACTAGGTTAAACACCAATCGTATTGATTGTTTAACCCTAGAACGATTCTTAATCATTGATCAACCATTAGATTAGATTGTAAGCTCTAATGTGTGTGACCTCATAGGTCCAAACTTAAGTCGATAGATTGTAAGCATAGTGAGTTGCTTGCATGTCACTGAGGTGATCTCAGGTTTAAGGGATACTTATACCTATATTCCATCAGAGATATTCTCGACAGCAGAATGCTCTAAAGTTGGTCATGTTCAATGATGATGTATCCATACATCTAACCTATATGTCATACCAATGTCTCCACATATCTCGGTTAAGAGAACAACCAACCTATATGGCATATAGCAACCTATGCTCGATAGACACTGTCGTCCTAATTAACAGCCTATCATTTGATCGTAAAAAAATTTAAGGACTAATTGATAAATTATTTTTTTATCAAAACTAAATAGTCCTAAAAACTTCATCATAATAATGGAGTTCATTAGAAGATGTAAATTTGTGATGAAAAAAAGATGCCAAAATATTTTTCATTAATTAATAAATCAATTACAATATCTCAACTGTCAATAGGCTGATGATTGGCTTTGAGATATAATTTCTAATATAAAAGAGATTTTGACTAGATCTCTCATGTTCTAAATGGATATGGTTTGGTTTTTATTTGTTTTGATTTGAATAAGATTCAAACTTGGATAAAAAACAACCTCTACCTTATCCATGTGCCACCCTTCTCTTGTGCGCCACTTTTGCTACACAAGAAAAGGTTTATCGTGATTCCTTTCCATGCCAAAAGAAGTTCACACCCAGCCTATCTCATATCCCTTGTGGATAGGATCAGATGGTTTGGAGGTTGAATTCAAAATGAGTTTGAATTTGGCCTAACAACCAACCCGATCTATCTCTCCACGTGGTGTCTACACTCTTTGGTGCAAAATAAATAGGAGGAATTTTGGGGATGTGAAAGAACTGATTTGAGATTAAGAGAGGACTTCCATGAGCCTCCTGGTGCATGAGAAAAAAGTTTGAAAAAAATCTCGTGAGGAGAAAAACCAGAGAAAGGCTAGCACAGGGTTTCAAGGTGCATTTGACCTAGGACTCGGGAATCCATTTCATGAACTATGAGTGTCAAAAGCCCACAAAATTTTGTGGAGAACCTCCTCTGCCTCTCTACTATGTCTACCAGTGACTCAGAGCATCCATGAAGCCCGTAGATGAGGATCAAAGGTGTTCGATCAAAACAACCCCTGAAAGACTTCGGTGTCGAGCTAGCACTCGCGTGGGAGCCGATCAGGATCAGGAGCCTCATGTGGACGATCCATGAAGGCCAAACACTTGTGTGGCTACATCATGACTAGTAAAACTCCTTGATGATGATTAGATCATGGTGATCAACTACCCATGAAAAGGTATTATGTTCTGAACATGTAGATGTAGTAAATAGTTTACTACATAGTTTTATTTTCATATCTATTGATGTATGCATGCATATTATATTAAGATTCTAATGTGTAGGATTAAATAATCTAATATGATCAGTAGAAAATTAATTAGATTAATTATTTTTCTACTGCTTCTTTTCTATTTTTGAAAAATTTTTGAAAATAGCATAGCAAACCCTGCACTATTTCCTTCAGTTTAAAACAGAGCCGGCCCAGCGCCTGTAACGGCTAATTTCTAGTGCTGCAGTGTTTTCACTCCACACATCTTCCAATGGTTATTTTGGATCTTCCAATGGCTAGATCACTTTTAGAAGCCTATGATGATGACTTGTAATGGTGGGAAATCTTTGGGTACTTAAGGAACCACTTGAGACAAGAAAAATAACTTTTGAACAAAAAAAAAGAGCTTCCAAATAGATTTTCAATTTTTCAAGTATATGAGCTAAATAGTAAAAAGAAAGGAGTGTTTCTTAGAGCTTTTTTTGTCCTTCCGACATCCTCAATCAGAGAGAAGTTAGGCCAACACCATTGAAGATCAACTCCCACTAATTTCAAGCACTCAAAGATAAGAAATCAAGCCTACAAGCCAAGCTCCCAGATTTTCTTCTCTTAAGCTTCAAAGAGTTTGTTTTTATTTTGTTCATTGTATTTTTCATATTTGTTTCAAGTTTCTTGGGGTGAAAAACTTAGGTTAGTCCAAGCCTAAAGTTGGATGGTGCATGGTTGTGATTGGTGAGCCAAAGTGAAAACCAATCGGGGTTGATTGTTAGTCCAAAAAAATAATCATTGTATGGTTATGGTTGGTGAGCTAAGGTCAAAACTAATTAGGTTGGATTGTGAGCCCAAGTAGAACAATCAGACTGTAATGAAGACTAGTGACTATAGTTGAATTTCTAAGTGATTTACTTAGGGAGTGGATGAAGGTGCTGAGTTTGGCACCGAACCACTATAAAATCATTATGTTTGTGATTGCATATTACTGTTCTATTGATTTTCTTCACTGCACATTACATAGCTTATTTGTTGGCATTTAATTAGATCAATCTACTTACATCATAAGCTTAAAATTTAAAATATCTAATTCACCCCCTTCTTAGATAGCCATACTTGGACAACAGACTCTATACTGAACCCTGATTAAAGAAAAATCTTCAAGAGAAAAAGAATAGGGAATGATCTCTGGGACAAAAACTGGATGAGCTACCTCCCTGAGCTCAGTTCCATTCCTAGAGTCGGGGTTAAGGGATCTCAGGTTGGATGGACTCCTAGAACTTTAGCAAATGAATAGCTCACTATCATGCTCAAAAGCCTCCGACCTTCCATCCGAACTTTAGTAAATGAAATTCAACCACCAGCAAGTCATGATAAATGACAATCCACTCTCCATAACAAACTCCAAGTGGCCCAAACAGCCTTCTGATATTCTATTATGACTGTCACTATCATTCTATTATAAGCTCTGTCTATATAAGAGACCTTCTAGATACATTAGTTACTCTAAGCTCTCCTTTCCACTCTATTCTCTTGTGTACTCTATTCTTGTTGGCCAGGAAGCTAACTTAACCATTAGAGGGTCCATGTCAAAGCCATCCACCTCTAGTCCAAACTTTATCTTGTAGGTCTCGTTGCTGAGATCATCTCTTCCACCTCCAGCAAACTCTGGTGGCCGTTCATTTTTTGCACCAACAGGATTGGCGCTAAAGGAAGAAACTCTGAGCCCTTATTCTAAAAGAAGTACTCAGTCAAGATGTGGTCTTCTTCTTCCTCTCTTATTTCATTCCTTTTCTCTAAACCTCATTTGCTCTAGCAAGATGCCATCTAGGAAGGCTCCTTCCCATCGATCCACTATCTCCACCACCAGATCCAACCTAAAACTAGTGAATCAATCTATCCCAACCCCATCACCTAGGCCTCAACCTCCTCCATCGACAATAATGGTGGATATGGAGCAATTCAACCTACTGCTATAGCAGGTAAGAGGCATCATGAAAGCAGTGCAAGCCATGCAATAGGTTCCGACACTGACACCATCAAATAGGCCATCGCCAGAATATCAAGATCTGGTACCAGGGAGGCCTACCTGGAGGAGCCAGCCAATGATCCCTGAACAAGAAAAATAGAGAAAAATGAGCTCCTTTTCCGAGCATAACTCTACCCCCAGAAGATCTCTACCCCCATCAAGCTAGCCACACTTTGAGATTCATGATCGAGACAATATCCTCGATTAGAAGCTCTAAGAGATGAACCAATTGATCGAAAAACTCTACCATGCTGCCTCCATCTGCAATGATGACATCTATACTAATCCACCATTTAGCATTCAGATCATGCAGGAGCCCATCCTGCCAAACTTTAAACTTTCTTAGTTTGAGAGTTATGATGCAACCTCGGATCCTATCGACCACCTCGAAGCCTTCTAGACTATGATGCTGCTCCATGATAGTTAGATGCCATTCTATGCCAGAATTAAATATGATTTAATCTAATTTAATTGAGCTCTTAGTTGAATAAAGATCATCCTAAATTAGGTTGCATCAATTCTAATTTAATTGGATTTAAAATCTAGGTTTGACCATAGAAAACTAGAAAATCTGGTTTGATTGAAATTCTCTCTCCTTGCACCACCTCATCGTTGTCCATGCCCTCTTCTTAGTTTTTGCATGAGACTCCTCACGTCCAAAGAAGCCCATGCGACCCCTTGTGCTTCCTCTCTTTGTTAGGATTTGATGCCTTGAATTCGATCCATAGCAGAGAAGAATTAGTATCAGCACCATGTCAGGCCGGCTTGGATACGGGTCGAGCCAGCTCAGACTGAGATCGAGCTAGCTCAAACTATAGTCGAGCTAGCCCTCTCAGGTAGATAGAAAATAGATGTTTGAGTGAGATGCAGTTGAGCTAGCTCGACCTCTGGCAAAGCTGGCTCGATGGAGGTAAATAAAATAGGATGAAATTTTTTGTTTGGACTTTGATTATGATTTATCCAAGGGGTCTATGGGAGTTGCACTTGGACCATAGGATCTAGCAGTCTGGAGGGTTGCGATCATGATCTAAAGGCTGTGGATATGGTCAGAGTCTTGTTGGACTCATATTGGAAGATAGAGTCGTGTTAGGACTCCCGTGGCAGCTGATGTGAAGATTCTCAATCTATTTAAAGGCCTAAGATGCTATGGAGCGTAGAGAAGCATAGAGAGGCTCTGGCAGCCATCGAGAAAAGCTTGGCAGAGCACTGAGCATGTGCAGCCCATAGAGTAGATGTAGGTAGAGCATTGAGGTAGAATAGAGCATCAGTCAGAGCAAGTCAACGACCGTATGAGTGGTCGTAAGGCATGTTGTAGAAACTTTCACAGGGAGCGTCCAAGGGCATCGAGGACCTTGGTACTGGTAAGTTTGTGAGAGGGTCTCCTTGGAGATTCTAAGAGAGCTTTTATGAGGATAGCTTCTAGTTGAGAGAGATTTATGTACAGTGAATTGAGAGTTGGTGTTCTCCTCTTGTACTTGGTTTTTCTTTCATAGTGAAGCTTGCATGCCCCATGGAGCTAGCACTTGGGCTATTTCATAAACCTAACTATATTCTTGTTTTATTTCTTCTTTCTTCCTACTATCAACAAAAGGGTACCAAATCTTGAGGTGGTGGTGTCCTAGCCAGACATCCATAATAAGTGGTATCAGAGCAAGTTGATATCACCAACAATTTGGTATCAGAGCTAGATGATGCTAGGGTGCTACCACAATAATTTGGTGTCAAAGCCAGATTGATACTGGGATAGGTTGCGGTGGTGGTGATTAAGATTGAAGATGGAGAAGACAAGCACAATCAAGGTGGAGATCAATCATGAAGGGTTTATCGATGGTCTCTTATACAAGGAGCCGTCTACATGGAAGATGCCAATAGGAGCCTAGTGCAAGGTGGAGCTCTAGGTGGAGATGAATTGGACATGAGACATGAGACACGAGAGGATGAGTGATGGTGCCAGTAGGCTACCCCGAATAGGTCTCGAGTCAGGTAGAGCACGGCATATGATGGAGATGGGATCAAGAGGCATGGCTCAACTCACATGTTTGCCCATCCATGAGTAGCAGGTGATTGCCCTAGGGCATGAAAATGAGAAGATCTGAAAGCTCTCAAAATTAGGTGGAGGCTGAATATCAAATCAAGATGGAGATTGTTAAAATTTGATGTCTCAAATTTGATCCATAGTAGAGAAAAATCAGTATCAGCATAGTAGTCAAGCTGGCTCGGATACGGGCTCGAGCTGAGATCAAGCCGGCTCGAGCTGCAGTTGAGCCGACCTTCTTAGGTAGATAAAAAATAGGTGTTCAGACAAGATGCAGTCAAGCCAGCTTAACCTCTAACAGAGCCGGCTTAATGAAGGTGAATAGAATAGGATGGAATTTTCTATTTGGACTCAGATTGTGATTTATCCAAAGGGTCTATTGAGTTGTATGTGGACCATAGGATCTAGCAACCAAGAGGGTTATGGTTATGATCTAATGGCTATGGATAAGGTCAGAGTCTTGTTGGACTCGTATTGAGAGATAGAGTCATGTTAGGACTCCCGTGGTAGCTAATGTGAAGATTCTCAGTATATTTAAAGGCCTGAGATGCTATGGAGTGTAGAGAAGCACAGAGAGGCTTTGGTAGTCATCGAAAGGAGCTCAATAGAGTGTCAAGCACATGCAGCACATAGAACAGACATAGGCAGAGCATCGAGGCAGAGTAGAGCGTCAGGTAGAGTAAGGCAACAGCCATGTGAGTGGCCGTAAGGCATAATATAGCAACTTTCATAGGAAGCATCTAAGGGCGTCGAGGACCTTGGTACTGAAAGGCGTATGAGAGGGTCTCCTTAGGGATTCTGAGAGAGCTTTTGTGAAGGTAGCTTTTAATTGAGAGAGATTTTTATGCAGTGAGTTAAGAGTAGGTGTTCTTCTATTGTACTTGGATTTCTCTTTCATAGTGAAGCATGCATACCCCATGGAGCTAGCATTTGGGCTAATCTATGTACTTGATTGTATTCTTATTTTATTTTTTCTTTCTTCCTACTATCAACAAAAGAGAATTAGATCCTGAGGTGATGGTATCCTAGCCAGACATCCACAACAAGTGGTATTAGAGCAAGTTGATATCACCAACACTCTTTTTATTTGAAAATTGATTATGGACTAGGTCAAAATAAATAAGTTATTTTAACTAAGGACTTTATTGGATAGAGTTTGACACATCATCAATCCTATCCCTAATTAGATTTGATCTAATTTTGGCATAAGAAAAGAAGGGATTTCAGCATACAATCAAGGTATGACATGCCTAGGAAAAGAAGGAGGTGCCCAAGAGTTGGGCGCCCCTTATAGTTGCCCCTTTTGGATATGCCTTTCTAGGTGTTTGACCTAGACAAGGACTCCTCATTATCTCCCTATATGTGTGGGGGTTGGGCATGAAATTTTTATGTGTTATTCACCATGAGAATAGCTCTTGGGTACAGAAATTTTGGGTGTAAAGAAGGCTTGGGTGTGGGGTTCCATTAGGACAAAGTGTTGAGCATCTTGTTAAGAGACAAAAGAAAAGAGAAGAAGGGGTTCTTCTCTAGAGTTTTGTTCTTCTTCTTTGTTATTCTTTCAAGAGTTTTGAGAAGAAGGTTCTCTCTCCCAAGTCCTCTTCATCTTCTTCAATTCTTGGAAGGTCCAAGAAATCAAAGGAAGAAGGTTCGTGATCAACCATCAAGGAAGGATCTATGAGGTGCTAGCACACTGTGCAGATTTTCGATCGCCAAACTTCTGATCAAGATTCGAAGCCTCATGTGGATAACCCATGAGGCCAGACACCTATGCAGCTCAAAGTGACAACCTCAGTTTCAAAATAGCGAGTGGTGTTCTCGATCCGCAAAAAGGTATATGGATACGATCTCTATAACTCTCTAGATTAGATCTAGATCTAGATCTAGATCGATGTTGATGTGATCAACACCTCTCCAAATGTTTATTTAATTTTCAGATTTAATGTATGCATAAATCATATCATAAGATCCTAGATCTAGGAGTTTCTTACATATTTTGTATATTAATATGATTAATCTAATGCTTCCGCTATGTTTAATTTTGAAAAAAATTTAAAATAGATGCATGTAAACCCTAGTTTTTCTTTCAATTAGTATCAGAGCCTAGATCTATTTGACATGATTTTTATGTATGTTTTAGATTAATTATTTAGATTAGATCTAAATTATAATCTAAAATTTAAATTTGAAATAAATAATTTAGATTGCATAGATTGATTTTATAAGATTATCCTACTATAAGGTTTATCCCTTATAGTGAAAAAGTTATCCTATTTCATGTAGATCTAAAATTAATCATAAATATGTTAGATATGATCTAAATAAATTTAGAATTTAATAAATTTAGAATTATTTAAATCTAAAAATAATAATTTTTAGATCATATGGATTGATCTTATAAGGTTGTCCTGCTACAAGATTTATCCCTATTGGGGATAAATCCGCACCTGTCGAAGTTTGGCTAAGACTCCGACTCTTGATCAGTTCCATCCGGTTGCAATTATAATAACTGAACCTCAACCCATGGAAGTATTCAAACTCTGAATCATTCTGAGATAGTCGACCTTCAACACTGCTGTTAGATAATCTGATTGGCTGGGAAGATCGATTTTGGATTCAATGGGGCATTGCGGATTCCTTCACTAGGCAAACTCGAACAGTTAATGCTTCTACCCCATAGAATCAGCTAAATCCCCGACTCCTACGCATCCTGTTCGATCAATCTCCTTCCATGAAACTTCTCCAGCAGTCGAATTTCTTCTGAACTACTCCCAAATGAACTTCAGTGCTTTATCATTATTCGCCGATGAGCAACCCTAGGAATGGCCGAACCTCAAAGGAACAACAGAGGTGCCAATGTTTCAGTCGCACCTGCTTATTGTGGCCATTGGTCAATACTTAATTCAGGCAGATTGCTCACAGCTGGACTCCTTTTAGTTGACGTCTTCTAGGCCTCTTCACCAATCAAACCCTTGTCGAACTTCTCTTCCGATCGAATTCCTTACAGCCTCCTGAAAGGACCATGGCGTACACCTTCAACATAATGAATAAAAGCCAATGCACGGTCAATCTTGAGAACCTCCAAACTCCTCCAAAATAGCAATGTCCAAGAGTCCTTCATCACCTGCAACCATCCCATCCAAACTCCAACTATTAGGTCTACAACAGACTAGCACACCACGACAACAGACACCACCCTCCATAAGAAACCCTATGTGGCCCCGAACGGCCCACTACCAAGCAGTTGCAGTGGTCATCATCAGTTTGTTATAGGCTTCGGAGCTATAAAAGGGACCCTCCATATATGCTTTCTTCAAACCCTCATTTTCTTTTCGAAACTCTACAACTTTCTTGACTTAGCACTCCATTTCTGTTGGTCGAAAGAGCCGACTTGATCGTTGAAGGATCTTGTTGGAGCCATCACCCTAGACTCTAGATGAGACTTATTTTGCAAATCACCGACGGTGACCTCATCTTCTCCAACTCCAACACTTCTCCAGCAACAACCAGATTTCACACCAATAGGATTGGCGCTAGAAGGAGGGCCTTCTCTGCCTTTTAAGGTTTTCTTGCTCTTAAAGGAGTGCTCAGCAGAGATCTCTACTTCTTCTCCTCTAGAGTCCTCCTTCTCAGAAAAGATGCCTCCTAAGAAAGCTTCAACCCAGCGATCAACAGCCTCCACGGTCAGAACCCATCTAGATCTGCCCACCCCTATTTCATCCCCTATAACTCAAGCTTCACCTATAGCAATGGTGGACGCAGAGCAGTTCAACCTGCTAGTCCAGTAGATTCACGGCCTCATGGAAGCAGTACAGACTATGCGGCAGCAGTAGCCTCCAACGCCAACTCAATTGGAGTAGGCTTCTCCAAAGCCCCATGATCCGATCTGGGGATGGCCGACTCGGGCTAGCCAGTCGGTAACTTTCGAAAAAGGAAAGCAGAGGGCCGAGAGCCCCTACTCTGATCATGACTCTACCCCTGGGGGGACTTTGCCCCCATTCAATCAGAAGACCTTGGAGACCCACGATCGAGAGGATCTCCTGGATCAAAAACTGCAAGAGATGAATAGGCGGATTGAGAAACTCCACCATGCTCCCCCTCCCATGATAATGATATCTGTATCGACCCTCCTTTCTCTCACCACATCATGCAAGAACCTATCTTGCCGAACTTCAAGCTCCCTCAATTCAAGAGCTACGATGGAACTACCGATCCAGTCGACCACTTGAAAGCCTTCTGGATGATGATGCTGCTACATGGCGCACCAGAAGCCATCCTCTGCCAAGCCTTCCCATCAACTTTGAAAGAAATAGCTAGAAATTGGTATTTGGCCCTTAAGTCGAATATCATCTTTTCCTTCGATCAAATGAGCCACCAATTCATGGCTTATTTCATCAGCAGTCGATGCCCCCATCGAGGTTCTGACTCCCTCATGAACATCAAGCAGCAAGAGGGAGAATCCATCCAAGCTTATGTCAACCACTTCAATGCAGCTACCTTAGAAGTCCAAAATTTGGACCAATCTATTGCTATGGCCATACTAAAAGGTGGCCTTCAGAAGAACAATCTGCTGTTCTCCCTAGAGAAGAAGTACCCCAAGGATTTTGCTGATATGTTAGCTCAGGCTGAAGGCTATGCCCGAGCAGAAAAGGCCTTCAAGGCCAAGGATAATAAAGTCATAGAAGAACAACAAATGGATGAGCCAAATAGGCCCGTATCTGAAGAGAAGCCAAATAAGATTCCGTCGTGCTCCAAAACTTTCTCTGAGCGCAAGTGAGCCCAATCCCCTCCCTAGGCTTGGAAGCAGGGAAGCCCTGATAGAAAGATGTGGTGGGGCTCCCCTCTTCAAAGGTTCCACAAGTATGCCCCCCTCAATGCTCCAAAAACATAAGTACTGATGCAGTTCAAGGAGCAACTACTTAGACTAGAGAGGATGCACTCTCACCCCAATAAGCGTAATCCCAATAAGCACTACCTCTATCATCATGATCATGATCATGATATAGAAGAATGTATCTAGCTCTAAGACGAGATCGAGGAGCTCATCAAATGAGGTAGGCTCGGTTGATTTCTACGGCATCAACCTAAAGAAAGAGAGGATCGACTAAGGGCACTACCACAACTTGAGCCACCGAGGGGGGAGGAGCAGTAGGCAGATTGATCACCCCTCGGCATCATCAACACCATCTCTGGGGAACCTCGATGAGGGGAGGCAAGTGGACCAGCAGAGCTTGAGAAGAGGTAAAGAACTGAGGAGCCCATTACCTTCACCAATGAGGATACCCAGGGAGTTCAATTTTTGCATAACGACATGGTTGTAATTACTTTAAATATCGCAAACTATGAAATATGCCACATTCTTATTGATAATGTAAGTTCGATAGATGTCTTATTTTATGATTCTTCCTCCAAAATGTCTATACCTAATGATCAGTTGGGGCCGATAAACTCCTTGTTAGTGGGCTTTACCGGTGATGCGATACCAATTGAAGGCATGATAACTTTGGTTGTGGCTGCAGGACAATATCCAAGGTAGTCCAGGGCATAGGTGGACTTCCTGGTAGTGAAAGCTCCATCAGCTTATAATGTGATCCTCGACCAACCTGATTTAAATGCACTTCGAGCATTAGTGTCAACATATTATTTGAAGGTAAAGTTTTCAACAAGCAATGGGATCGAAGAGATCAGAGGAGATCAGACCTTGGTGAGGCACTGTTACTCCATGGCCCTACAGAAAAACACCCAGCTCGACCTTTGCCTTGTTGATGGACTGGATGCTCACGATGACCTTATGGAGGAGTGGGGAGAGCCTATGGAAGACCTCATTTTTGTCCCATTAAATGATGGGAATGTGGAGCACACTGTGCAGATTGGCATCAACTTAGGGGATGAGATCTAAGAGCAACTCATTACCTTTCTTCGAAGAAACGCAGACGTCTTCACCTAAGTCCCAATAGATATGCTGGGGATTGATGCCAAGGTCATGGAACATCCATTGGCTGCTGATCCTAAGTATCGGCCAGTAAAAGAGAAGATGCATAGCCACGCTCTGAAGAGGCAGAAAGCAATTGTAGAAGAAGTTGATAAGCTTCTCGAGGTCGGATTCATTCGAGAAGTTAACTATCTGAGCTGGGTTTCAATTATGGTGCTCGTCAAAAAAGCAAATGGCAAGTGAAGGATGTGTATAGACTTCAAAAAGCTGAATAAAGCTTATCCAAAAGATAGCTACCCCCTACCCAGGATTGATCAATTAGTGGAAGCAACCTTGGGCCACGAGCTCCTCACCTTCATGGATGCCTTTTTTGGCTATAACCAAATCTAGATGGCGCTAGAGGATGAAGAGAAAATTTCTTTCGTTATTGATCGTAGTCTTTACTATTATAGGATTATGCCTTTCGGACTCAAAAATACAGGTGCAACATACCAGTGCCTGGTCAACAAAATCTTTAGGAACCAGATCGATCGAAACATGGAGGTGTATGTGGATGACATGCTTGTCAAAAAACATGCTTCAATAAATCACATCACCGATCTCGAAGAGACCTTTAGTACACTTAAAAAGTATCAGATGAAGTTGAATATGACCAAGTGCGCCTTTGGTGTGACCTTAGAAAACTTTTTGGAATTTATAGTGTCGAGGTGCGGGATTGAGGCAAATCCAGAGAAAATCCTGGCTATTCAATAGATGACCACTACAAAAATGATTAAAGAACTACCTTGGCTCACCCCCACTATTGGCAAAGCCTAAGCCTAGAGAGGAATTATTCTTGTACCTAGCAATCTTCCTGGCAGCCCTGGTAGCAGTCCTAGTCAAGGAGGAAACGAAAGTGCAGCGATCGGTCTACTACATAAGTCGAGTTCTGAGGGATGCAGAGACCAAGTACTCTAGGTTAGAAAAATTGACTTACTCTCTTCTAATTACTATCAGAAGACTCTGACCTTACTTTCAGGGGCACACCATAACTGTCCTCATGAATCAACTAATTAAAGCAGTTCTTCATCGAACGAATGCCTCTGAAAGAATCGCAAAATGGGCAATCGAGCTTATAGAATTTGACATCAACTACCAACCTCGGCCATCGATCAAAGCCTAGATATTAGTAGATTTTGTAGTAAAATGCACCATTCTAGATGAAGCCAAACTTGAACAGAATGAAACCAGCATCCCATGGTTGCAATCGAGCCCCTCAAAGAGAGTGCCGACCTTCTCGATGGTTTTTAGGCCCTATACAAGGATGGTTCATCCAACACTGCTGGAGCAGGCATGAGGTTGGTCCTAGTTAACCTCAAGGGAGTCATCGCTGAATATGCACCACGCTTCAAATTTTCTACAACTAATAATGGAGCTGAATATGAAGCTCTGATCGCTGGGTTGAAAATAGCAAAAGAGTTAGAAGCAGATCGGCTCCAAGTTTTCAGTAATTTTCAACTGGTGGTCGGATAGGTTAGCGACAACTATGAAGCCTGGGGGGATAGCATAATGAAATATCTTGAGAAAGTAAAGAACTTGATTTCGACCTTCAACAATTTTAGCATTTAATGAATTCCAAGGGCAAAAAAATATAAGAGCTGATCTTCCCTCTAAATTAACCACTTTAGCCCCATCCGAACTACCCAAAGAAGTATTTTTTAAAATTCTAAAGTGCCTAAGCTTAGAGGAGTTGCAGCCCGTTATGCAGGTTGAGCATGAGCCAAGTTGGATCAACCTGCTAGTTGCCTACCTCAAGGATGGAGTTCTTCCTCATGATCCGAAAGAAGCTCGAAAACTCAGGAATCAAGCTTTTCAGTATGTTTTGTATGAAGACAAGCTATATAAAAGATTGTATTCTCTACCACTCTTGAGATATCTCCAACCTTTAGAGGCTGACTTCGCATTATGGAAAGTGCATGAGGGAATTTGCGAAAGTCATGTAGGAGCCAGATCCCTATCACAAAGACTACTTCGGCAGGGATACTACTGGCCAATCTTGTACCACGACTCTATAGAGTAGGTTAAGAAATATGACCGCTATTAGAGAAATACAAATATATAAAGACAGCCGACCTCCGAGCTTACTCCACTAAGCGCTCCTTGGCCATTCGCGTAGTGGAAAATGGATATACTTGGCCCCTTTTCAATGACATCCGAACAACAAAAGTTTTTTCTGATTGCGATCGACTACTTTATCAAATGGATCGAGGCCTAATCATTAGCAAAAATTACTGAGATCAAGGTATAAGACTTCATCTGGAAGTTAATCATCTACTGGTTTGGTCGGCCCTGAGCTCTCATAATGGATAATGGACAGTAGTTCACTAGAACGAGATTCATTGAGTTCTATGAAGATCTAAACATCTTCCATCACTTCACGTTAGTGGTCCATCCATAGGCAAATGATGAAGCAGAGGTGACTAATAGAATTTTACTACAGGACATCAAGGCAAGACTTGAAAGTGCAAGGGAGACTTGGGCGAACAAACTCTACCACATCCTCTGGGCATACCGAACTACTCAAAGGCTATCAACTGGGGAAACACCGTTCACCTTGGCCTTTGGAATAGAGGCAGTTATCTCAATCGAGCTTAAACTTCCATCGGCATGAGTCGTGGCCTTCAATGAGCAGCATAACTTACAAGACCTCAGAATCAACCTCGATCTATTTGAGGAAAAAAGAAAAAAAGCCTAAGTTCGAATGGAAGCCTATAGATGAAAACTAGCTAGATACTATAACTCTAAAGTAAAAAGCAAAGCATTCAAGATGGGGGACTTGGTGCTCCGACGAGCATCCATTTCACAACCACAGAATCAAGGAAAGCTCATCCTGAATTGGGAAGATCGGTATAAAGTAGAGGAGGTCATCCGATCCGAAACTTATCATTTGAAGAAGCTTAGAGGAGCAATACTTTCGTAGTCTTGGAATTCAAAAAATCTAAGAATGTACTACTAGTAACTTTCCTTCAATAAAATATTTTTCTTTTAACATCATTACTTCTTGGCGCAAAAATTGCATGATGATAAATAACTCTCCAAAGCAACCTAAAGTGGTCCATTAGGAACAAGAGAAGAACCTCATCCTAACATGAGCAAATTCGAAGGCCTCGTTGAACTAAGATGAGATGAGAAGAGAGGTCCTACCAATGGCCCTAATGTGCCCCTACAGTCTGTTAGGAACAGAAGGAGAACCCCATCCTAAGATGAGCAAAATCGAAGCCCTCGTTGAACTAAGATGAGATGAGGGGAGAGACCCTACCAACAGCCCTAATGTATCCCTACAGCCCATTGACAACAAGGAGGAGAACCTCATCCTAACATGAGCAAAGTCGAAGGTCTCATTGAGCTAAGACAAGTTGAGAAGAGAGGCCATACCAACAGTCCTAATATACCCCTACAGTCCATTAGGAACAAGAGGAGAACCTCATCCTAACGTGAGCAAAGTCAAAGGCCTCATTGAACTAAGATGAGATGAGGAGAGAGGTCTTACCGACAGCTCTAATGTGCCCCTATGGCCCTAATGTGCCCCTACGGCCTATTAGGAGCAGGAGGAGAACCTCATCCTAATGTGAGCAAAGTTGAAGGCCTTGTTAAATCAAGATGAGATGAGGGAAGGGATCCCATCGACAAACCCGATGAACCTATGTGATCATACAAAGGGTGGAAGGGTGAGGCCTTGCTAATCTAAAATAAGGAAAAGGCCAAGGCCCTACTAACGACCATCGTACACATCTTGCTACGGCCATGCCAAATGCCAAAGGTAAAACCCCATCTTGATCCACGGAACGGACCTCTAGCCTGACATCCATGACAAGCATCTCATTAGAAACAAAGTAAAGAAAAAATGAGGTGCCTAGAATCGCGTCTATAAGAGATGACAACAAAATGAAAAAAAAAAAAAGGAGGTACCATTTCATTATGGAGTTATGTTCATTACAAATAAAAGTCAATAAGATCGATTATATAAAAGGTGGACACACTACAAGCAAAATGAAGGTCGGCAAGGACCAACTGTGTGAAAGAATAAATGCATTACGGATGGCATGAAGATCGATGAAACCAATTACATAAAGAAAAAAGAAAGGAGACGAAGTCCTAAGGTGGCCCAGACTCTTCGGACTTTGGGCTATCAGCTCCGACCATCACCAAAGCTTTCTTCAGTCTGAAGATTTCCTCCTTGAGCTCTTTCTTCATATAAAGACCTTCAATGTACATCCTATTGGTGTACTCAAATTTGGCCTCGAGCTCTCGCCGTTGCTTTCTCAAGACTTCGGATTCAGCTTCAGCATCCTTGATAGCTCAACACTCACAGATCAGCTTGAACTTCAGCTGTTGAACTTCAATTTTCTCCACCCCGACGATCTTCAAGAGCACACCGATGGTCCTCATCAGGAAGGCAAGCTCCTCAGATTCACCGCCTGATCTAGCCTACTGGATGCTATAAAACTTCCTCTAAAAATAGTTTGCCTCATCCCTTGTAGCCTTCAGCTCATCCTCAAGCCTGGACATCTTCCCTGCCCAGGTCATTCGGTAACTATTATGCCGGTCCTCAGATCCTACAGCTACTTCTAAAACTGGGAGAACTTTTTTGAGCAATCCCAATTATATCGGGCTTCATCGATGGACCACGGCGAGCTCCCTCCTAAGAGATGGATCTTTTCTTTTGCCTTCTTAAGATCAACTTCAAGAGAGCCGATCTTCGTTGTCAGCGCCCAAGACTTGTCGCTCATGTTCTTCCAGAGTTCAGCAAGCTCCTTCTCAAAATTTTCTTTTCGGATGCTGAAGCTCGTGGAATCCTTCATGTGTAAGCTTTGAAGGTGAGTAACTACTTTAGTCACCTCCGAAGTATTCTTTCGAGAGGCCTGAAGGTCGGCCTCAACCTTCTTCAACTTTTTTCTTAAATGGTGGACTTCCTTCTTCAAACTCTTTATCAAATGCTTGAACGAAACTCCCTGAGGTAAGGGGTTGGCGTCAACCGAATAAAAGGGGTCGTGGCCCTGGTTGTCAGAGGCATTCTGAATCACATGTAGTGTAGAGTGTAAAAAAAAAGAGAGATTTGCTTTTATTGCTTTAAATATTTTTGATACATCAAGAAAAAAAAATACATAAACATAAAAAGTTTAGACCTCGAATGGCTCACCCATTGGAGAGGTCGAAACACTCTCAGCCGCCTTCGGCTCTCGAGCAGGCCCAGACGCTGCACTCGCAAGTTTTGGAACCTCCGAAGTGGCTTCGATGGCATGGACAGCAAGGACAACCTCGACATCAGTGTGCGAAGGGCCAGCTCTATTCTCTGACTCATCTATGAAGAGGTCCAGATCAATGTCGGGGAAGTTCTCAGTGACCCACCCCAAGTAGATCTAAAATCCTTCCAAGAAAGATTTTTGGGTGAAGGCTATTTTGATGTCCTCCATGTCTTTGGAGGACTTGAAGTCTTGCACGACCCTCTCCATAGTGGCATTAACCTCCTCCTGTGCCTTCCTTCTTTCCTCCCTCTCTAGAGCTAACTCGGCCCTCAGCTTTGCCATCTCATCGTGCTCCTCCCTTAGCTCCTTCTGAAGGCGTTTGACTTCAGACGAGTGGATTTTTGAGGATACCTTCAGAGCGTCGATCTCAGCTCGAGCCTTCTCAACTTCTGCGTGGGCTTCCTCAAGGGCCCTGGAAGCTTCGGCCTATCTCTAGTTTGCCATCTTGGAGTGAGCAAAAAGATAGTGTCCCAACTACAAAGCAAAAGGCGAGTCAGAATTCTAATAGATTCCAACTTTAAAGCCCGAAGGATATGAAATCAAAATCAAAAGAAGCCACTTACCTTCAGGAAGGTAGTGAAGGACTCGTCAAACCTCTCAACGTCGTCCTTCTGACGCATCCTCTCTATAATGTGGGGAAGGACGCTCCCCTTCATCGATGCCTGGACGACCTCTCGATCATCTAGGAAACCCTGCTCTTGGCTAAGATCCTCTTCCTCAGAGCTCTTAACCTTTTATTCGACTTTGTTGCTGACGGCCTTCTTCTTCCTCCTCTCCACAACTTCCTCTTACTGAACAGGAGCAGAAGGGGCAGCCTCATCAAACAAGACCAGGCTCCGTGCAGCAACGACGGACTTGAAGGCTGGCATGACCTGAATCGGCATAGCCTGGCTTGACTCTCCAGTTCGAGCCTTCTTCTGCGGTTCACCGAAAGGTCCGCCCTTTCTCTTAAGGGTCATGATTCCATTCGCCAGGCGGTTCTATTCCTCTGGAGTCATTTCTGTAAAGAAGATAAAGTTAGAAGGTCAAAAGAAAGAATACCATGCCGACTAAATATGAAGAACTACCTATTGGGTTAAGAGAACTGAGACTGAAATCGAATAAGGTATGCTTATCCAGAAGTTTAGGGATTGATAGAGCATTAAAGGACTTCAACTTATCGGACGAACTCCGATCCTCGCTTTCTAGCCTCAGTGCTCGACAGACCGATTCCCTTATCTCGCCCTATGGAGGAAGCCCTAATCCTAAGGAGAGATGGGAGATGAAAAAGAATTTCTCCTTCCATCCATGAACGAAGGAAGGAGCACCTTTAAGCAGTCCCTTCTTATCGAACTATGGAGATACATACCACCAGTCCTTAGCGATTGAATGGCATTTGGAGGTGAAGAAAATGTGAAATAAGAAAATGGTAGGTCGGATGCCCACCATGGTGCATAGAGAGAAAAATCTTATGATGAATCTAAAGAAATTCGGTGCCATAGTAGTAAAAGAAATATTGAGAAACCTGAACAGGTTAACTACAAAATGAGGCAAGGGTAACCTAAGCCTGGTCTAAAGGATTTCGACATACAGACAGGTTCGGCTAGGAGGAGGTGAGCAAACTCGATCGTCTAACTCAGGAAGTTCGAGCTCGTATTCAGAAGGAATCTAAAACTGAATCCTAGCTAGGAAAAGGACATCGAACCAAAGTCTATAGGAAATGATTGCAGGCACAAAAGGATGGGCTGTCTCCAAGTGTTTGGCCTCCTCAAGAGGTGGGTTCACCAAGGTTAGAGGGGTCGAGCTCCTAGAATAAGTTGATCAGGATCCCTCGCTAGACATTTGGATTAAAGTGAAATCGAGGAATCACCCAAAAATTAGAAGAAAAAAGGTGTACAAACTTTGACAAAAATAGAAAGAACAAGAAAGCAAAGAGTGTAGAAATAATCCAAAAAAATATCGAAGGACTGACCTAAATCAGCTGGAAAGAATAAGGAGATGATGAATGTAATGAAAATCGAACGGAGGTGCACCCTAAAACCAAGAAAAATGGAGGAAGAAGCTTGGACCCTCGCTTGGGATGGAGAAGAGAACCAGAGAAAGGAGATGAGGATTTCAAAAGAAGTAAAAAGCTTCGAGGAGGAGGACGAGTTTAAGTAACCCCTGGAATTCTAAGATGGTTATGATTGTAGATTTCCCCCAGCTAATCTCTAATTGACTCATGTCCCACTCATCATGGTAGAAAGCTTCAAGCAGATAGATTCTTAATAGCATCGTACTTCGAGCAGACTTCTGGTGGAGAATTCAAAAAATGTATCTTCGGATCACCATGCATTTATGAAGCTTCGACGCCAGTCTGGTAAAAGCCAAAATTTTCCATTCAACCCAGACACAGGAAATCCAACAAGATTGAAAAATCATTAGAACTTCGCCAGTCTTTATTTTACTCCCATCCTTCGAACTTCAAACTCGAGAGTAGGACTAGTGTTGGGGATAACTCCGTGCCTATTGAAGTTTGGCTAAGACTCTAACTCTTGATCAGTTCTATTCGGTTGCAATTATAACAACTGAACCTTAACCCGCGGGAGTATTCGGACTCTGAATCATTCTGAGATGGCCTACCTTCAATACTACTATCAGATAATCTGATTGACTAGAAAGATCGATTTTGGATTCAATGAGGCATTACAAATTCCTTCTCCAAATGAACTCGAATAGTTAATGCTTCTACTCCATAGAATTGGCTAAATCTCTAGCTCCTGCACATCCTGTTTGGCTGATCTCCTTACGGGGAACTTCTCCAGCAGTCAAACTTCTTCTTAACTACCTCCAGATGAACTTCAGTGCTTTATCATTGTTCGCCAGTGTGCAACCCTGGGAATGGCCGAACCTCAAAGGAACAACAGAGGCACCAATGTTTCAGTCGTGCTTGCTTGTTGTGGCCATTGATCAATACTTGATCCAAGCGAATCCCTCGCAGTCGAACTTCTTTCGGTTGGACGTCTTTCAGGCCTCTTCATCGATTGAACCCCTATCGAACTTCTCTTCTAGTCAAATTTCTTCCAGCCTGACCATGACGTACACCTTCAAAATGGCAAATAAAAGCCACCGCATGGTTATTCTTGAGAACCTCCGAACTCCTTCAGAACAGCAACATCCAAGAGCCCTTCATCGCCTACAACCATCCCGTCCGAACTCCAGTTGTTAGGCCTACAACAGACTAGCATGTCACGACAATGGACACCATCCTCCATAACAAACATGGTCCCGAATGGCCTACTACCAAGTGGTTGCGGCGGTCACCATCAGTTTATTATAGGCTTCGAGGCTATAAAAGGGACCCTCAAAATACATTTTCTTCAGACTCTTTTCTTCTTCCCGAAACTCTACAACTTGACTGAGCACTCCATTTCTATTGGCCGAAAGAGCTGACTTAATCATTAGAAGGTCTTGCCGGAGCCACCACCTCAGGCTCTGAACGAGACTTGTTTTGCATATCATCGACGGCAATTTCATCTTCTCCGACTCCAGCACTTCTTCGGTGACAATCAGATTTCGCACCAACAATCCCTTATAGTAAAAAGATTATCCTAGTTTGTGTAGATATAAAATTAATAATAAATATATTAGATATGATCAAAATATATTTATAATTTAATAGATTTAAAATTATTTAAATCTAAAAATAATTAATTTAGACTATACAAATTGATCTTATAAGGTTATTGTTAGGATAGATCTATTAACTATGGAATATAGATCACCCGCTCAAGATCACCTATAGGAGATATGGCACTACCTGTTGCTATGAAAAGATAGAAGAAGACAAACAAATACAATCATATACGTGGCTCAGCCCAAGTGCCTATATCCATGAGACATGTAATGCTTCACTATCGAGAAAGAATAATAAAGAAGATACAATCTCAACTCATCAAACCTCTCTCTAAATCTAGAAGCACTCACCCATATAATGCTCTCATAAAAATTCCAAGAAGATCCCCCTCATAGATCTACCAATCCAAGGTCCTCGACATCCCTGGACACTCTGTGATCCTCTCAGACTCTACATCAAGCCCCAGCATTTGTCCCTAGGTAACCCCACCATTCTAGGACACTCTCGACTTTTTTGATGCTCTTGGCACATTCTGAGATCCACCCTCGACTCTCCTTTAGACCTGCTCCTGGTCTCCTTGAGAAGGCCCTGGCATTCTTTACTGAGATATCCTCCTCAACTGCTGCACCGCTGAGCCTCTCTCAACCCCCATGCCTTTAGGGAGATGCTACAACAGCACTCCAGTGCTTTCTATCTTATCTCCACACTGCCTAAAAGATTTTCTCGAGACTCTCACTACTCCTTAGGTCGTTAATCTTTTTTATAAGCCCTAATCATTTCAATAGCCATCCGATCAGCTCCCGTGTGCTCTCCTGACCGCTAGATAGCACAACAGCTCCGAAGATCCCATGGAAAAGCTATTAGATATGTGTGTCCCAGAAGCCAAAATTGGCTGATACTTGTTATGCACTTCTAAGGATAAAATTAAAATTTTGATTATAAATAATAAAATAGGTTATTTTCTATCATAATATGTATTTAGTGTCATACATCCCTTGAGTTAATGGCAATGATAATTCTTATTTTCAAGAGTTGAAAATTTAAGATATGAATTTTCATTATTAACTCATAAAATGCTCCTAACCGTAGGATCATCATGAGGATGGTGATTGATCCGAAAGGTTGGTATACAATCACTTCTTTATAGTAGATGAGTCTTGAGTCTACAGTGTAGAGACATCAGAGCGAGAGTATAGATACTCGTTAGAGAACGAGGGCACTGAGCGTGACCACCTCGAGTAGTCATTAGGAAAGTCTACCTTCTCGTCGAATGACTGAGACTCGATGCTGCAGTGGTGTGTCTGGTTCTTTGACCTAAGGTGCATCGACAGTTCACCTTGAGGGTGTTATAGTTTGACTACACCATTACTCGATCTCCTAGCCATATCGGAAATTCCTGAGGTGTATGTTGGCTATAGCATGTTCATTGTAGGAACTGGATTGCATCAAGATGAGGAATCTATCTACCTCGGTAGGTATGAGGAGCAGCCCTATGATGATCATGAGAATCAAGTCCAGAAGCCCATGGCCATGGCAGAGTGAAATAATAGAAAGAGTTTCTATTTAAGGGATTTGAATCGAATGATTACATTCATATGATGGAAACTAGGGTTTGACGAGTTCACCTTAAACCCTAAATCTGATCGGAGGCTCAAGATAGAAGAACTTAATCACACAGGTAGCTGCACCAAGAGGTTCGCATTTTTAGCTCTGATGGGTTGCCACCATATACTGCTAGGTGTCACTGGTGGATTTTGGGAGCAATTAGAATGATTTAGATGATCGATCATTCTAGCTGTTCGAATCAGAAGAGTTCTGATCCATCGAAAAGGTAGTTTCGATGATGTCGATGATTCATGACATATCCCATTACCATACAGAACTGAACCTAACTGGGTCACACAAACAAGGGTTTGAATCTGGTGATCATCAATTGAACTGATCTAGTTCAATTGATCTGAATGAGATTCAATTAGGTTCAAGGAAATCGTGCTAGCACTCGATTGAACCTAACGTTCTTCTTTTACTATCATAAATAAGTTGTCCTCAACTGAGCCAAAGGAGTTTGTGCTCAATCAGAGGCCTTCACTATGGTCTGACTGGAGCTTGTCCAAGTCAGAAAAGGATTGTCTTAAATTTGAGATAAATTTGAGACAACACCTACCATTTTTGGTCACCTGCCATTTCTTGTCTTTTGACTTTGGTCAAAAGTTGACCTTTGACACTTTGACATCTTGACCCATGTGTCATGCACCTATTGAAGAGAAGGTGGGGGTTTTGTCCTCCTACCAGAACCTGAGAAAAGGAGGGGGCGCATGCCAAGGAGGCGTGTGCCCAAGGATAATGGACGCCTAGGAGTCCCATTGGACAGATGGGACTCCAGGTCTCCTTTTGGATTCCAACTTAGAGTTCTCCTAAGAACTCTAACTTTGACTAGGTCTTAGGTGCTACCTAAGGATGTTGGAAGGGGCACTCATCTATTAGAATCCAGGGACTCTCTATTCCCTCCAATCAGATTTAGATCTGATTTCACAAAGGGTTGTGATTGGTTGGGAAGAAGAGGAGTTGGATGGCACAGCAGGGTCTATAAATAAGATTCCTATCTATGCCTAAGGTTTAGAGAGATTCTCCCATTGCCCATGCCCAAGCCTCTCCCTCTCTTTTCCATGCCTAACCTCTGATCCTCTCCTCTCCTCTCCATGTCCAAAGGAGTTTTGGAGCTTCAGTTTGGTGCGATCCAGATCAAGAGAAAGGCGATCAAAAAAGCAAGAAGGCTGCACTGCTGCAAAGACGACTATGCTGATCTTCAAAAGGAGTTTTGAAGATCCTCCAGATCAGATCCAGATCTAATTTTTGGAGAAAAAATTTAGAGAAGAAGAGGATCCAGATCCAGCCCAAGTGGATACCGGTAGAGGCCAGGCGACTTGCGTGGCTAGATCCAGAACCTTCCGCTGCAATCACAGGATCATCAAGGGTAATAGGATTACCCAAAATCAAGGTATAAATTAAATTTGATTTAATTTAATTTATTTTATTTTATTAGATCTAAAAAATATTAGATCTGATTTATATCTAAGAAAAAAAATTTTGAAATATATCTCTTGATCTGATCAGATCTGAACGAACCTGGATCCAAAAAATCAGGATTTTTTCTTCAACTGGTATCAGAGCCATGGTTTCTAAATAATTTAGATCTAATTTTAAATTTAATTTTAATTAAAAATAAGGTGATTTCAGATGTCACATGAGATGTGATCAGATCTGAAATTAGAAAAAATTAAAATTAAATAATTTGGATCTAAGATTTAAAGATATGCATGACTAGTTCTAGAAATAGAATAGTTCTATAGAATAGTCTTGCATGTTTTTAATTTAATTTAATTAAATTATAATTTTAAATTAATAGATTTATTTATTTATTTATTTTTTGATATTATAATTATTATAATAACATCTAAAAAATAGCAAATAAAAATTATTTAATTTTAAATATCATATGAGATATGATTGATGCATGTCTAGACTAGTTGTAGAATAGTTCTACATAATTATCTAGATTAGAATTTATTTTGATTAAGATCAATTTAAATCTAATTTTTTAGATTATTATGAGATAATTTAGATCTAAAAAATATGCATGATTCGATACATGAGATGTATGCAAAATATGCCATGATTAGATCTAATTTGTATATGAGATATATGATATAGATCTAATTAATTTTATAGTATTTTATATTTTTGATTAAGGCATTCCTCTTGGCCCGTCCGTCATAAGAATGAAGAAAGGGTTTAAAGGCCCTCTCTTTCCATTCGATGGGGTGTTCTTATGATGTGTAGGGGTGCTGCGTGTTCGTCCTTAATCAGAAAATCCAAAAACTTACTTTCTGCAAAACCCTAGATCCTGAAACCCTAGGATTTATTGTGCATATTTTATTTATGAACCCTACTTAATTAAAAATTAAGATTATGAAATATTTAGGTCTAAAATTAAGAATTTTCAGATCTAAGACATATTCATAATACTGGGTTCGGGCTTGGGTAGCTCAATTAGGTCTAAGCGGTTGATCAAACCGAATCAAGAGTTGGTTAGATGGGATCAACAATGCTTAAATTGACCAGCCTAATAGGATTAAGTCTGGGTCAAGATCGAGTCACGATCAAGCAAGACCTAATTAGGCTCAGAGGTTAGAGTCTGGATTGTAGGCTAACCCAATTGGTTCTGGCTCAACAATTTGGTGTCTAAGGTAAGTTTGGCACATACGACCGACTGGTTTTTAATTGGAAGCTACTCGACCTGAATGCATTCTTTGTACGAGTTAATGGCATATTCCTTTCCATCCGGTCTCACTTACCTGGCCATATCTGTTGACACAGTTCTGATCTGAGGTGGTCAATAATCCGAGCTAACCCATGCCACTAGGTTAGTCATAATTGTGTTATGACTAATGACAAGTCTAGTTTAATGAGACCTGAATCAATTCTCCCTAAGAAAAGATTAAGTCTGAGGTCTTCCACCATTGTAGATGTGCGGGCCCTTTCCCGGGGTTGATTGTTCTCGGCTGGATACAGTGGCTCAGTTGCACCGAAAGAGATGCAACCATGTCTATTAGGCATTGGATGCTATGGGCTGGAGGATGAGTTGGGGCTCAATATATTCGGATACGGTGAGAGACTCAATTAGGAATCCCAGTCTATGCAAATGGTGGGTCTGACTTAACTAAGGAGTGGATCAATATTCTGGATACGGTGAGATTCATGAATTAGAGACCAAGTTTGGGTGCACCATGATTAGAGAATCATTGAACAAGAGTTGTTCACTCATTGGCTAACCCATCACCAATAACTGTTAGGTGAGGTGATGAGTCAGTTGGTGAGACCGCACCACCCACTAGAAATCATTAATCATGGAGATTTTTGCATCTCTACAGAGGGAGTGTAGGGATCCGAGAAAATAGTGGGAGCTAATTTGTTTAAAAATAAAATCTCTAAATAAATTGGTCAAGTCATAAATTATAGTATCTAACTAGAATCTTTGACTCTCTATAGAAAAAATGTCTGCGTCCAACCCATTGGCACGTATCCTGGACACACATAGACTGACTGGACCCAATTATAAAGATTGGCTCAGGAACTACAAAATTATTTTGGGTTTTGAGAAGTTAACCCATGTTTTGGACCAGGACCCTCCCACCTTACCAGCCCGTCCATCCACTGAACAGAGAGCGTCTCTGAAAATGGATAGAGACGAAGATAATAAGGCCAGATATTACATGTTGGGCTCGATGTCTGATGAGCTCCAGCGCCAACATGAAGATATCGGGACTGCTCGCCAAATGTTGGCTCACCTGCAGGAGATGTTTGGTGAACAGAGTCGCGCAGCCAAATATCAAGTCACGAAATGACTTTTTTAAGGCTAAGATGCGTGATGGGCAGTCAGTCCAAGATCACTGTCTGATGAATGATCAAGGACATGGAAGAGCTTGAGAAGCTCGGTGTGAAGTTGGACTGGATCTGCAGAATGATATTATTCTGCAATCCTTGACTGATGCATATGGGCAATTCATCATGAATTACCACATGCATAAACTTCAAAATTTCTGATTGAGCTTAATTAAACATGCTGCTGGTTACCGCTGAGCTTTCTATGAAAGGTTCTAAAGGCTCAGTTCTTGCTATGGAATGGACTTCTTCCAAAAGAAAGTCTTATGAAAAGAAAAAGAAGTCTGTGAAAAAGAAAAGAAAGAAGAGGAAAGAAAAAGAAGAAGAGCTGAAGAAGAAGGCCGACTGACAAAGGAAAGTATTTCCATTGCAACAGCGACGGGCCATTGGAAGCGAAGTGAAACTGCCCTACTTACCTGGCCACCCTGAAGAACAAGAAGAAGGAGGTCCTTCTGGAGGTATGCTCGTTATTGAGTCTAACCTTACGATTTCTTCTGCATCCAGTTGGGTGCTTGACTCTAGGTTCTAGTGCTCATCTTGTGCACTTCCATGCAGGATCTTGAGGATAGCAGGAGGCTGAGGGATGGAGACACATGATCCTACGCATCGAAAATGGAGCAAGAGTTGCTGCAGTGGCCATGGAAATATATACCTCTTCGATTACCATCTAGGTTTAGACTTAGTTTTGAAAGACTGTTATTATGTGCCTGCAGCTAGCAGGAATTTGATTTCTGTTTCATGCTTAGCACTAGAAGGCTATGTGATTACCTTTTTTAAGGACCATTGTAACATTCTTTATGAAAGAAATAAAATTGCAAATGGTTTTCTTATTAATGGTCTTTATCAGTTACATATTGATGTATCCTATTTTTAACTATCGAGCAAAACGTGAATGCCAAAGAACAAAATGACCTAGGGATAGTCCAAAATGATAGGTATCTATGGCACCTGAGATTAGGTCATATAGCAGAAGATAGGATCAACAAATTGGAGAAAAATGGGCTATTGAGTCCATTGACTTTCGAGTCATATCCAACTTGTGAATCTTGTCTTCAAGGCAAAATGACTAAACTCCCTTTTGTAGGACATGGGGAAGGGCCACAGATCTTCCTTGCCCTAGTACATACTGATGTGTGCGGCCCATTTGATGTGCCGGCTAGAGGCAATTTTGTCTACTTCATTACCTTTACCGATGATCTATCTAGGTATGGGTATGTGTATCTTATGAGACACAAGTCTGAAGCTTTTGAAAAGTTCAAAGAATTCAGACATGAAGTAGAAAAGCAAACTAAAAAATCCATTAAGGTTCTTCGATCAGATCGAGGAGGTGAATACCTTAGTCAGAAATTCCTAGACTATCTCAAGAAAAATGGCATAGTCTCTCAATGGACTCCACCAGAAACACCTCAACTCAATTAAATTTCAGAATGGAGAAATCAGACCTATTAGATATGGTCCGATCCATGATGAGCTTCACAGACCTTTCTAATTTTTTTTGGGGACATAGTCTGTTAACTGCAATATACTTACTGAATAGGATTTTTTCTAAAATCATTCCTACCACACCGTATGAGATATGGCATGGTAAGAAACCAAGTCTGAGTCATCTCAGAATTTGGGGTTGTCCGGCTCATGTCAAAAGACAACAAGCGGACAAGTTAGAGTTTAGGTCCTTTAGAGCTCGATTCATAGGATATCCTAAAGAGTCATTAGGATACTATTTCTACATTCCAGAAGACCATAATGTGATTGTGAGTCAACATGCCATCTTTCTTAAAAAATAGTTTATTCAAGATAGCGACATTAGAAAGCAGATCAAGCTTGATGAGAAAGTCTCACAAGTACAACGAGCTAAGGACCAATTGGAACCAAATCAGGTTGAGCCAATAAGAACACTACCTCCTCCACCTCATAGATCAGAAAGAGTTTTCCATCCCTCTGAGAGATACTTAGGTATTATTTCAGAGAAGTAGAGGAAATGTTCCTCGTAGGTAATGGTGCTCATGGTGATGATCCCAAAATCCTATAATGAGATAATATCGGATATCAACTCCGAGAAATGGCTAGAGGCAATGAAGTCAGAAATTGACTCAATGCACTCAAACCAAGTCTGGACCTTGGTAGATCCACCAGAAGGTATAGTACCTATTGGGTGTAAATAGATCTTCAAGAGAAAGATTGGTGCAGATGAAAATGTAGAGACATTCAAAGCTAGATTAGTGGCAAAAGGGCATAGTCAACGTAAAGGCATTGACTATCAGGATACCTTTTCGTCAGTAGCTATGCTAAAATTCATCCGCATATTGCTTGCTATTGCAGCCTATTTCGATTATGAAATATGGCAAATGAATGTGAAAATGGCATTCTTAAATGGATACCTTAAAGAAGATATCTATATGAAACAGCCGCTAGGTTTCACATCCAATGATGCTGATCACAAGGTATGCAAGTTGCAAAGGTCCATATATGGACTTAAGCAAGCATCTCGAAGCTGGAATACTCATTTTAATGATGTGATCAAATTATTTGGTTTCATCAAGAACGAGGAGGAACCATGTATCTTCAAAAAGATCAGTGGGAGCGCTATTATCTTTTTCGTATTGTACGTGGATGACATCCTCCTTATTGAAAATGATATTCCCATGTTGACCATAGTTAAAATGTGGTTATCCAAAGAATTCTCCATGAAAGACCTAGGTGAAGCATCCTTTATTCTAGAAATTAAGGTCTATAGAGATAGACCGAATAGGATGCTAGGACTTTCACAGAAGATGTATATAGAGAAAGTGCTAAAGAGATTTAGCATAAAAAACTCCAAGAGGTGTTTGGTACCCTTCAGACATGGCATTCATCTTTCCAAAAAGATGTGTCCTAGCACACCTAAGGAGATAGAATGCAAGAGCAAGATCCCTTATGGTTCAGTAATAGGGAGCCTCATGTATGCCATGTTATGTACACGACTTGATATAGCCCGTGTTTTGAGTATCACGAGCAGATATCAGTCCAATCCAGGTGAAGAACACTAGACTTCTACGAAGTGTATCATTAAGTACTTAAGAAGAACTAAGGATATGTTGTTGGTTTTTGGTAATGGAAAACTCCAAGTCCAGGGATATATAGACTCAGATTTTATATCTGATGTAGATGATCAAATGTCGACATCGAAAGTCTGTTTGTATGTAATGGTGGTGCTGTCAGTTGGAAAAGTTTCAAGCAGACAGTGATAGCAGATTCCACCATGTAAGTAGAGTACATCACTGCATCAGAAGCTATGAAGGAGGCATTCTAGTATAAAAAGTTTGCCACAGAGATTAGAGTAATGCCATCAGATGCCATTCCTCTATATTGCAACAATAATGGCACCATAGCCCTAGCTAAGGAGTCGAGGTCTTACCAAAAATCCAAGCACATCGAGCGGCGATACCACCTCATCCGCGATTACCTCGAAAAGGGTTATGTCAAGGTCAAGAGAGTGACTCCGCAGACAATGTGGTAGACCTACTTACAAAGTCGTTGGGCCAACAAAAGATCGAAGCCCGCCTTGAGAAGATGGGACTTAGAATTGTAGCCAATTGGCTTTAAGTCAAGTGGGAGTTTGTTAGATATGTGTGCCCCAGAAGTAAAATTGGCTGATATTTGTTATACACTTTTAAGGGCAAAATTATAATTTTGACTATAAATAATTAAAAGAGTTATTTTCTATCACAATATGTATTTAGTGTCTGTGATACATTCCTTGAGTTAATGGCAATGATAATTCTTATTTTCAAGAGTTAAAAATTTAAGACATGAATTTTCATTATTAACTCATAAAATGCTCCTGACTGTAGGATCATCATAAGGCTGGTGATTGATCCGAAAGGTTGGTATACAATCACTTTTTTATAGTAGATGAGTCTTGAGTCTATAGTGTAGAGACATCGGAGTGAGAGTATAAGTACTCGTTAAAGAATGAGGGCACTAAGCGTGACCACCACGAGCATTCATTTGAAAGTCAACCTCCTCATCGATGACCGGCTCGAAGCTACAGTGGTGTGTCTGATTCTTTGACCTGAGGTGCATAGACAGTTCACCTTGAGGGTGTTATAGTTTGACTACACCATGACTTGATCTCATAGCCATTTGGAACCCAAAGGTGTATGTTGGCTATAGCATGTTCATTGTAGGAATTGGATTACACCAAGAGAAAATCTATCTACCTCAGTAGATGAGGAGCAGCCCTATGATGATCATGAAAATCAAATCTATAAGCCAATGGCCATGGTAGAGTGAAATAATAGAAAGAGTTTCTATTAAGGTTTTCACATTAGATTTGAATCGAATGATTAATTCATATGACAGAAATTAGGGTTTGACGAGTTCACCTTAACCATAAATCGATCGGGGCTCAAGATAGAAGAACTTAATAACATAGGTAACTGCACTGAGAGGTTCATTTTCAATTCTAATGGGTTACCACCATATACACTAGGTGTCACTAATGGATTTTGGAAGCAATTAGAATGATCTGGATGATTGATCATTCTAGTTGTCTGAATCAGAAAAGTTCTGATCCATCGAAAGGTATTTCGATGATGTTGATGATGGAGATCATGACATATCTCATTATCATACAAAATTAAACTTAACTGGGTCACATAAATAAGGATTTGGATCTGGATATCATCAATTGGACTAATCTAGTTCAATTGATTTGAATTAGATTCAATTAGGATCAAAAAAATCATGTTAGCACATGATTGAGCCTAAAGTTCTCCTTCAACAATCATTAAATGTTGTCTCGACTGAGCCAAATTTGTTTGGGCTTACTCAAGTATCTTTACTTGGTCTGGTTGGAGCTTGTTCAGGTTAGAAAAGGGTTATCTTAAATTATGAGATAAATTTGAGATAATACCTGCCATTTTTCGTCACCTGCTAATTCTTGTCTTTTGACTTTCGTCAAACATTGACCTTTGACACTTAGACATCTGTCCATATGTCATGCACCCATAGGAGAGTAGATGGGGGTTTGTCCCCCTACTAGAAAGAGGAAAGGAGGGGGTGCATGCCTAGGGAGGCATGCGCCCAAGGATAATGACTCCTAGAGTCCCATACAGATGGGACTCTAGGTTGCTTCATGGAATAAACTTAGGTGGTGCCTAAGACTCTACTTTGACTAGTCTTGGCACCACCTAAGGATGTTAGGGAGGGGCTCTCATCTAATTGGATCAGGTGATGTCATCCTATCAATTAGATTTAGATCTGATTGCATGAAGAGATGTGATTGGCCGAAATGATGTGGCACTGCATGGCGCAGTAGGGTCTATATAAGTCCTATCTATGCCTAGGTTTAGAGAGATTCTCCCCTTGCCCATGCCACATATCCATCTCCCTCTCTCCTCCATGCCTACCTCTCATCCGCTGTCTCCTCTCCACATCCAAGAGGCTTTGGGCTTCAGTTTGGTGCAATCCAGGCAAGAGAAAGGCGATAAGAAAGGAAGAAGGCTGCACTGCTGCAAGAGACGACATCAGATCTTCAAAAGTTATTTTGAAGACCTTCAAGATCAGATCCAGATTTGATCTTTGGAGAAAAGATTGAGAAGGGGGAGATATCTAAATTCTATCTAAGTGGATACCAGTAGAGGCCAAGCAATTGCGTGGCTACATCCAGAACCTCAGGTAATCAGCAGGATCATCACAAGATAATAAGATTATCCAAGAATAAGGTATAAATTAAATCTAATTTAATTTATTTTATTATATTTTATTAGATTCATCAAATTAGATCCAAAAAATATCATATCTGATTTAGATCTTAAATTAAAATTTTTGAAATATTTCTCTTGGTCAGATCAGATTTGAACGAACCTAACCCAGAAAATAGGTTTTTTCCTTCAAAAGCTTCAACATGCATGCCCGCGCATGCTTGCCTGCACTAAGCATATTCCTGCTATTCACCTTCATCAAGCCAGCTCTATCCATAGTTGGGCTGGCTCGACTGGATCTGGCTTGAGCACTGCTTTCTACATTTCTAAGAGAGCTGGCACGAATCTGCCTCAAGCTAGCTCAATCTCATCCTGAGTCGACTCGACTGCGTATCCAAGCCAGCCTGACTATATGTTGGTGATCTTTCTCATGGCTCCTGAATCTCGTTCTTGGCTTATCGTGGATTATATCTTGAGGTGCCAGATTCTAATATTTTTTACCCCAACTCGATATTCGGCTCCACCTCAAATCTGAGAGCTTCTTGCATGATACCACCTCCATGTCCTGAGGCTACCGCTTGCTGCTCATGGATCGACAAACATTGAAGTCAAGCTAAGCCGCTCGATTCCAAATTGAGTCTAGTGCCTGATCCATCTCCATCTGGAGCTCCACCTCACACTGAGCTCCATCTGGCTTCTTTTTGCACATGAGAGCATCCATCTTGATGGTGCCCTTCTTCTAACTTGATCACCACCATAGCAACCCTTGGAATAGCCTGACTCCTCCTGGCTCTGATACCACTATTAGGATAGATCCATTAACTACGGAATATAGATCACCCACCCAAGATCACCTATAGGAGATATGGCACCACCTATTGCTATAGAAAGATAGAACAAGACAAACAAATATAACCATATATGTGGTTCGATCCAAGTGCCTACATCCATGGGACATGCAATGCTTCATTACCGAGAAAGAACAACAGAGGAGATACAATCTCAACTCATCAATCCTTTCTCTGAATCTAGAAGCACTCATCCATACAATACTCTCATAGAAATTCCAAGAAGATCCCCCTCATAGATCTACCGATCTAGGATCCTCGACATTCCTGGATACTTTGTGATCCTCTCAGCCTCTACATCAAGCCCCAGCCTTTGTTCCTAGGCAACCCCACCATTTCAAGATACTCCCAACTTTTTTGATGCTCTTGGCATGTCTTGAGACCCCTAGCTCTCCCTAAGACCTGCTCTTGGTCTCCCTAAGAAGCTCTTGGCACTCTTTACTAAGATACCCTCCTTAACTACTGCACCATCGAGCCTCTCTCGGCCCCTATGCCTCTAGAAAGGCACTACTACAACACTCCAGCGCTCCTTCCCTCGTCTCTATACCGTTTGATAGGTTTTTCCAAGACTCTCACTACTTCTTAGGTCGTCAGGCCTTTTTATAAGCTCTAATCATTCCAATAGCCATCTGATCAGCTCTCGCATGCTCTCCTGGCCACTAGATAGCGCAACAGCTCCATAGACCCCATGGAAAAGCCTCAACATGCATGCACGCGCATGCTTGCCTACACTGGGCACATCCCTGCTTTTTGCCTTCATCGAGTTGGCTCGACTGTGTCTGGCCTAAGCACTGCTTTCTATCTTTCTGAGAGAGTTGGCTCGAATCTACCTCGAGCTGGCTTGATCTCACCCCGAGTCAGCTCGACTGCATACCCGAGCTAGCCCAACTATATATTGGCCGATCTTTCTCGTGGCTCCTAAATCTCGTTCTTCACTTATCGTGAACCGAATCTTGAGGGGCTAGATTTCAATAGTTATCCTGCTGTAAGATTTATCTCTTATAGTGAAAAGATTATCCTAGTTTATGCAAATCTAAAATCTAATCATAAAATATTAGATATGATATAAGAAATATATGATTAGAATTTAAATTATTTTAATTTGATATTTATAATCATGAATGTGTTTAGATTAGATTTAAAGTAGATTCATGATTTTGTTTATGTTATGTGCATATTGTTTATGAATCAAATATGTAATTGGTTCATGTTAATGAAATGAGCCAACCTATTTCTAAAATAAGTTAACCTATTTAGTGAACATAATTAGGTTATAAAAATATTTTACAAACATAAAAATTATTTACAAAATGTCAAACTCTAACCCTCAGCCCAACACTTAATTAAGAATTAAGGGTTATTGATTAGGATCTAGCATTATAAATTAAAGATCCTAAGACAAAAATCATAACACATGGGTTAATGGTTTAGAGTGAATTAGGTTCATTAATGGATTAGACCTAAGGTTGATTAAAGAATGAACTTAATTAGAGTAATTTACTAAATCTAATCAAATGTTGTCTTAGATTTGGTTGACTCTGTAGATCAATTACAATAGTTGTAGTTGGTCAAATCCATACCTTCAACGAGAACCAAATGGACTTGACTCTTGACTAAGTGGTCTAGCCTAGATTATTAGGTGGATCTAATTGAAACTAATTAACCAGTTAGTGTCTAAGGTAAGTCTGATAATTTATGATCGATGGTCTTTAATTGGAAGCTACTCACACTGATTTGATCTTTGATGAGTTAATGGCATATCTCTCACACTGATCTCACTTACCTGGCCTTCTTGGTGAAATTATATTTTGATCAGATCACTTGATAATTAAAGCTGACCCATGTCAACTAGGTAAATCAGTGTGACTGATTTAGGTGCTCCTAGACTGGCTTATCTCTGATCTTAATTAATCTAACTTGGTGAAGTTAGTGGAAGGATCATGATTAGCTAGTTATTCTTCTTCTTTACTCTCTTAAATCGAGTTAACTAAATTCGCTAAAATTATTAGGTTCTTAAAATAAAATAGTGATGGTGATAACTAGATCATAGCCTCCCATTAAGATGGATGATAATGGATCCAATAGTCTAGATGGACATTGGATGCGCCTTATGCCTGGTGTTCATCGAGATATTAGAATTATCATTGATCATATGATGAATAGGTTTTCATTCTTTGAATGGTGATCAAGTTAGCCAGAGCTTTTCTCGGACCTGGTCATCATTTATTTAATGCATCGAACTCAATCATGTTAATGGTTGGACCTAACCAGGACTTTCAGTGGACACACTAGCCTACCAAAAAGAAACATGGGGCAAAATCTAATATTTGAAATTATTTGAAGAAATAATTAGTTAAAAGTCTATCCATAGATGCACACAGATTAGCTAGAGCTTTTCTCGGGCCCATATGCAGTCTATGTAGATTCTAGTACCCACTATAGAATTAAGATAATTTCTCAAATTGAAGGTAGAGGCTATCAATTTGAATAAAATAGTAAAAGAATCTTTTGATTAAAATTTAAACCTTAAGACTTAATAAATCATTTACTAATTAGATTTTTGCTTCTTCTTTGTGTAGTTAAGGCCAAACCCGAGTTGCTCCATTCACTGTTAGATAGTGATATGCTTATGGGATCTAACTTCGATAATGAGTATCAAAAGTTGAACATTATTCAGTAGCACAAAGAGGTTCATGCTAAGGCTTTTATACCCAGTCTAATCAAATGTCCAGGACTAACCTAAATCAAGTAGAGTACTTCTACTATAAGAAGCAGGTTCACTAGAAGAGGAACTATCCTCAGTATCTTGCTTTCCTTGATCCCAACAGGCTGAACAAGAGAAAGAGCAAGAAGTTGCTGATCAAGTATGTTATATGATAGCATCTTATAATTTTTCTATTTGTGATACTACTACCTGGGTATTGGATACCAAAAGTTCAGTTCATGTTTTCAATTCATTGCAAGGGCTTCATGTTAGTAGAAAATTTGAGAATGACGAGCGATTCTTGAATGTTGGAGATAGAAGATCTATTTCAGTTTTAGCTTTGAAAATAGTTCAACTTATTTTCAATGATAATATTATTTTTTTAGATGATTGTTAATACTATCCTTCTTTTCTAATTAATATAATCTCTATTAGCCTTTTGACTAAAGATGGTTATCATTTGTCTATAAAGAAAGATTATTATGATATCATTATAAATGATATTATAATAATGAATAGATAACAAAGAAATGACATTTACATTTTATCATAGTCTATAAGTATAATGTACATATTTAATAAATATCCTAGATAAAATAATATCACTGATGCCTATCTTTGGCATTGCAGGCTTGATCATATTAATAAGAACAAGATAAATAGATTAGTCAAAAAAAATCCTTAATGTCGATGATTGTGAATCATTACCGACTTGTGAATCTTATCTTCTTAGAAAGATGATAAAATCATCTTTTGCTGGAAAGAGTGAAAGAGCTAATGAAGTTCTACGTCTCATACATATTGATGTATGTGGACCAATGAATAATAATGCTAGAGATGGATATCACTATTTTATAATATTTATTGATGAGCTATCTAGATATGGGTACGTCTATCTTATGAAACATAAGTATGGATCATTTAAAATATTCAAATAATTTTATAATAAAGTAGAAAAATAAACTAAAAAAGATATTAAAATTTTTTGATCATATCGAGGAGGTGAATATCTATCCAGTGAGTTCTTGACATATCTAGAAGAGAATGAGATTCTCTTACAGTGGACTCCTTCAGGGACACCACAGCATAATGGTGTGTTGGAAAGAAAGAATTGAATTTTGTTAGACATGATTCGATCCATGATAGGATTTACTAATCTATCTATTTTATTTTGGGATTATGCTCTTGAGATTGCATGTTTTATTTTGAACAATGTTTCAAGTAAATCCATTGCAAAAACATCATAAGAGATAAGGACTGGGCATAGGCCTACACTCTCTCACCTTCAGATTTAGGGTTGTCTGGCCTATGTCAAGCATTTGCATACAAATAAAATTGGACCCCATTCTGATAAGCATATATTTATAGGCTACCCCAAAGAAACTAGAGGTTACTATTTCAATGGTACTGAAGAACAAAAGGTGTTCATCAGCAATAGGACAATCTTTTTAGAAAAAAGTTTCTTGATGAAGGAATTATTGCCTCTAGGGTCGAACTTGAAGAAGTTTGATAGGTAGAAAAATCAACATCATTAGCTGAGCCTGAGCTAGATTTGATTAGATCAAATCTAGAGCCAAATGTACCTATACCCTTAAGGCGATCTAGTAGAATACCGTATCAACTAGATAGATACTACAATTTCTTGGTTCAGGATGGTGATCCTATCCTACTCGATGAGAATGATGAGGATCTAATCACCTACATGGATGCAATGCGGAGATTTGATTTTGAGAAATGATTTAAGATCATAAAATTTGAAATGGAGTCCATGAAGATCAATGATGTGTGGACATTGGTTAACCCACCTGAAGAGGTTAAATACATTGGTGTAAATGGATCTTTTAAAGAAAGAGGGATGCAAACTAGAAGGTGAAGATCTATGAAGTCCATCTGGTTACCAAGAGATATCATCAACATTATGGTATTGACTATGATGAGACATTCTCTCTTATGGTAATACTCAAATCCATTCAAATTATGCTTACAATAGCTGTCTATCTGGACTATGAGATTTGGTAGATGGATGTGAAGACAGCTTTTCTAAATGAAGAGCTAGAAGAAGAGATATATATGATACAACCTGAAGGATTCATATCCATAGATGAGTTCAAGATGTGCAGGCTTCAGAGATCCATTTATGGATTGAAGCAACCATCTCAGAGTTGGAACATGCATTTTAATAAGATGATAAAAATGTATGGCTTTGTTAAGAATGGAGACGAGCCCTGCATATACAAATAGACAAATGGTATAGTTGTGGTATTCCTTATACTATATGTAGATGACATTCTCTTAATCGAAAATGACATTCCTACATTATAGAAAATAAAAGTATGGTTGTCATCTTAATTCTCCATGAAAGACTTGGGAGAAGCATCCTACATCCTAGGGATGAAGATCTATAGGGATAGATCTAAGAGGATGCTTGGATTATCCCAATTCATATATATAGAAACTATGCTGAAGTAGTTCAGCATGGAGAATTTCAAGAAGGGCTATCTTTCAATAGGCTATAAAATTTTTCTCTCTAAAAAGAATTGTCTGACAACTTCTAAAGAGAGAGAGTGTATGAGTAAAATCTTATATGCTTCGATAATGGGATCTATCATGTACACTATGTCATGTACGAGATTAGATGTGACATACTCACTAGGAATAGTGAGTAGATACCAATCTGATCCAAAAAAAAATCATCGAAAGGTTATAAAAATCTTTCATAAGTATTTGAGAAATACTAAGGACTAGTGGCTGGTTTATACTAAGTCAGATTTAAAAAATATGAGATTTATAGACTCCAACTTTCAATCTAACCATGATGACAGTAAAAGTATGTCGGGTTATGTATTTATCCTTAACGATGGAGCTATTTGCTGGAAGAGTTTCAAGCAGTACACTATGGCCAACTCAATTTACGAGGTGGAATACATTATGGCATTCGATGCTGTAAAAAAAGCTGTGGCTGAAAAAATATATTATCAAGCTCAGAGTGGCATCCTTCCTTAATGGTCCGATCCTACTCTACTACAATAGCATTGGAGCCATCGCTCAGGCACAGAAACCAAAGGTACATTAATGGACAAAGCATATTCTGCACTACTACCACCTTGTCTGAAAGATCATGGATCAAGATAATGTCGATCTTCAAAAGATCAATAGAAAGAAGAATCTGACTAACCTATTCACTAAAGCTGTGAGAGTAAAGGAGTTCGATAACCACAAGTTAAAGATAGGTATTAGATACTGTACCGAGTGGTTTTAGGATAAGTGGGAGTTATTGCAAAGTAAATCACCAGCCTGTTAATGGTTAAGCTCATCTTATAAATATAAATAATTTATAATGAATAAAATATTTATTTTGATATTTTTCATATAAATGTACATCTTCTAAAGAACTTCTATATTATGATGAAGTCTTTAGGACTATTTAGAATCAATAAAGAGAGAATTTATTATTTAATTTTTAAAAGTTTTTATGACCAAATGATACATTATTATCAAGGATGATAACATTTATCGAGTGTAGATTGTTGTGTGCTATATGGATTGATTATCCTCTTAACCAAAGAGTGTGAAGATACTGGTATGGTATACAGGTGAGATGTGGGGGTACATCATCACTGAACGTGATCAACTCCGAAGCATTTTGCTATCAAGAATTATTCTGATGGGATATGGGTATAAGTATTCCTCAGACCTGAGATCACCATAGTGACTTATAAGCAACTTTCTATGCTTTGATGCCAGATTACTTTTAATTTAGTAATGAAAGATTTTTGGGCATAGTCAAGTACTTATGAAGTTGGCGCGTGATCAAGATGAGACCGCTCCAAGAGTTTGGAGACAATGCATCACTGTATTTTAATTTTGTAAAATCTTGGTCAGGATAATCCATATGATGAATTTGATATTTTAAAATATAATATGGATGACTTATTCAGGGTTGATAGTTAAATTCTGAATCGTCCTATGTGCCTTTATAGTTAAGAGGATGAATTATACAAAAATCATATCCACATGGATTCTAGAATATTGCTTTATATATTTGACCTATCCGTCCATCGGATATCATTGCTAGATGATCACTTTGATTGATACAGAAATTTATTCTTGTGTTACTGACTTAAATTTGAACCTATGGGATCACATACATTAGAGGTTTCAATCTAATCAGATGGTTGATCAATGATTATGAATCGTTTTAAAGTCAAATAGTCAATACGATGGATGTTTGACCTAGTGCAAGTGTTGCACAAGGATTAATTAGCAATTGAATTGCTAATTGGCTCAATCTGATTGAGCATAAGAGCTGAGATCGAGTCTAATTTAATGAGATTTAATTAGGTTTGATTTGAACTTGATTAGGTCAAGTCTAATTAGTTTATGGGATAAGCCAATTGCAAAGAAGAATAATTTTCTGTTCGATTAGGACTAGAGTGCACATAATTTTTAATTTGATTAAAATTTAAATTAAAATAAAATATGATTTAATCTAATTTAATTGGGCATCTAGTTGGACTAAGATCATCCCAAATTAGGTTGCATCAATTCTAATTTAATTGGGCTTGAAATCTAGGTTGGACCATAGAAAACTAGAGAACCCAATTTGACTGGCATTCTCTCTCCTTGTGCCATCTCACCCTTTCCCATGCCCTCTTCTTTGTTTTTGCATGAGACTCCTTATGCCTAGAGAAGCCCATGCCACCCCTTGCGTCCCTTCTCTTTTTATTTGGAAATTGGTTATGAACCAGGTCAAAATAAATAAGTTATTTTGATCTAGGACTCCATTGGATAGAGTTTGACACATCACCAATCCTATCCATTGTTGGTGCCAACCTCCAAATCAGATTTGATCTAACTTTGGCACAAAAAAAGAAGGGATTTCAGCATACATTCAAGGTATGACATGCCCAGGAAAAGAAGGAGGCACCCAACTCTACATTCAAGGTATGACATACCTAGGAAAAGGAGGTGCCCATGAGTTGGGCACCCCCTACAATTGCCCCATTTGGATATGCCTTTCTAGGTGTTTGACCTAGAAAAGGACTCCTCATTATCTCCCTATATTAGTGGAGGTTGGGCATGAAATTTTTATGTGTTATTCACCATGAGAACAGCTCTTGGGCATGGGATTTTTGGGTGTGAAGAAGGCTTGGGCATGGGGTTCCATTAGGATAAAGTGTTGAGTGTCCTGTTGAGAGAGAAAAGAAAAGAGAAGAAGGGATTCTTCTCTAGAGTTTTATTCTTCTTCTTCATTATTATTTTGAGAGTTTTGAGAAGAAGGTTTTCTCTCCCAAGTCCTCTTCATCTTCTTCAATTCTTGGAAGGTCCAAGAAATTAAAGGAAGAAGGTTCATGATCAACAATCAAGAAAAGATCAGCGAGGTGCTAGCACACTACGTAGATTTTTGATCGCTGGACTTCTGATCAAGATTCAAAGCCTCATGTGGACAATCTATAGAAGCCAGACACCTATGTAGCTTGAAGCGATAACCTTAATCTCAGAACAGCAAGTGGTGTTCTCGACCTACGAAAAGGTATAGGGATATGATCTCTATAATTCTCTAGATTAGATCTAGATCTAGATCGATGTTGATGTGAACAATACCTCTCTAGATATTTATTTAATTTTTAGATTTAATGTATGCATAAATCATATCATAGGATCCTAGATCTAGCAATTTCTTACATGTTTTGTAAATTAATATGATTAATCTAATGCTTTCATTATGTTTAATTTTGAAAAAAATTTAAAATAAATGTATGTAAATCCTAGCTTTTTCTTCAGATATTACTACTTCATTACATTCACAAACGACCTATTAAGGTATGGGTATGTCTTTCTTATAAAATATAAGTCCGAGTCATTTGAAATGTTCAAATGATTTCATAATAAGGTTAAAAAATAAACTGGTAAAAGTATTAAAAATCTTCAATCTGATTGAGGAGGTAAATACCTCACCAGTGAGTTTTTCACATATTTGGAAGAGAATGAGATTTTCTCCTAATGGACCCCTCCTAGAATACCTTAACATATTGGGGTATCAAAAGGAGAAATCAAATCTTGTTGGACATGGTTTGTTCCATGATAAACTTTGCCAATCTACCGATATTCTTTTGGGGATATGCGCTTGATTTGGCTTGCCATATACTTAATAAGGTTTCGAGCAAGGTTTGTAACTAAAACATTATATGAGATATGGATAAGGCATAAGCTAATACTCTCATACCTTAGGATTTGGGGGTATCCAACTTATATCAAATATTTAATAATAGATAAGGTTGGTCCTAGGTCTAACAAATATCTTTTTATTGGATATCTGAAAGAAATCAAAGGATATTATTTCTACCTTGCTGATGAACAAAAGATATTCGTCAACCTTAAGATAATTTTTTTTGAAAACAAGTTTCTTAGTGAAGAAACTAATGTCTTTAAAGTCGAGCTTGACAAAGTTTGATAGGTAGAAGAACCAACATATGTAACTGAATCTGAATAGGATTTGATTAGATCCAACTTGAAGCCCAATGTACAAGCATCCTTAAAGTGATATGGTAGAGTACCACATCAACCAGACAGATACTATAGTTTTTTGGTTTGGGATGGAGATCTTCTCGAGCTCGATAAGATTGATGAGGATCTGATCACCTATATGGATGCAATGCAAAGATCTGATTCTAAGAAATAGCTTAAACCTATGAAATCTAAAATGGAGTCTATGAGGTTAATAATGTATGAACATTAGTTGATCTACCTGAAGGGATAAAATTCATAGGATGTAAGTGGATTTTTAAAAAAAAAGGCATTGATGAAAAGATGGAGATCTATAAAGTCCATCTGGTTGCTAAGAGATATCGTCAATATTATAGTATTGACTATGATGAGATATTTTCTCTTATGGCAATACTCAAGTTTATTTGGATCATGCGATAGCTGCACATCTGGACTATGAAATCTAGTAAATGGATGTAAAGGTAGCTTTTCTAAATGGAGTGCTGGATGAAGAGGTGTATATGATAAAATCTAAAAGGTTCACATCCACAGACAAGTCTAAGATGTGCAAGCTTTAAAGTTCTATTTATGGATTGAAGTAAGCATCTTATAGTTGGAACATATGTTTTGATAAGACAATCAGAATGTATAGCTTCATTAAAAATAGAGAAGAACCATGTATATACAAATGGGTGAATGCTTCAATTATCGTATTTCTTATTCTACATGTAGATGATATTCTCTTAATTGAGAATGACATCCCTGCATTACAAGGAATAAAAGTATGGCTATTATCACAGTTCTTTATGAAGAATTTGGGAGAAGCATCCTACATCCTAGGGATGAAGATCTATAGAGATAGATCTAATAGGCTACTTGAGTTATTCTAATCCACGTACATAATTACTATGTTGAAATGGTTTGGTATGAAAAATTTTAAGAAAGGCTATCTTCCAGTAGGCCATGAAATCTCTCTTAAAGGATCGTCCGTTAATCCCTTAAAGGAGAGAGGATATGAGTGGAATTTTATATACTTTGGTAGTGGATTCTATAATATATGCCATGACATGTACGAGAATAGACATGGCATATTCACTAAGGATATCGAGTAGACAGCAGTCCAATCTAAGTGAGAACCATTGGAAGGTTGCATAAACCATCCTTAAGTATTTAAGAAATACTAAGGATCAATGGCTCATTTATGGAGAATCTAACTTAAAACTTGTGGGATATACTAAATCCAATTTTCAGTTAGATCATGATGATAGAAAGAATATGTCGGGATATGTCTTTATCCTAAATGATAGAGCAGTCTGCTGAAAAAGTTTTAAGCAGCATATTATGACTGATTCAGTTTGTAAGGTGGAGTATATTGTGGCATCCAATGCTGCAAAAGAAGCTGTATGGCTAAGAAAATTCATCAGTGAGCTCTGAGTGGCATCTTTCCTTGATGGTCCAGTTTTGCTCTACTACGATAGCACTAAAGCCATAGCTCAGGCAAAAGAACCAAAGGTACATTAGTAGACGAAGCATATTCTACATCATTACCATCTTGTTTGGAAGATTGTGGATCAAGATGATATCAAGCTGCAAAAGATCGATGGAAAGGAGAACCTTGTCAACCCATTTACTAAAGCCCTTAGAATCAAGAAGTTCGAAGATCACAAATCAAAGATGGGTATTCGATACTATTTTGATTGGTTTTAGTCCAAGTGAAAGTTGTTGAAAAATAGTATCCTAAAGCCAACCATCCAAGTTGTAGATGACTGAGCTCTTTATTATAATTGTATATAATTTTTTATTAATAAAAATTATTTAGCTTTTTTCATCATAATTTTGTATATCTTCTATATCAAACTTCTGTGTTATGATGAAAGTCCTTAAAACTACTTCTAAATGATAAAGGAGGATTTATCGTGTAGTTCTTAAATTATGTTTGCGACCAAATGATACATCATTAAAAAGGATGATGATATTTATCGAGAATAGATTGTTGTGTGCTATATTAGTTGGTTATTCTCATAACCAAGGAGTGTGTGACACTGGTATGGCATACAAGTGAGATATAGGAGTACATCATCACTAAATAGTAACTCACCTACTGAGTGCTCTACTGTTAAGAGCAACTCGCAAAGGATATGGGCATAAGTATCTCTCAGACCTGAGATCACCATGGTGACTTGCAAGTAACTCACTGTGCTTTGGTACTAGATTTTCTACATTTTGAATGCAGTGATGGAAGGCTGGTAGGTATAGTCAAGTACTTGCAAAGTCTGTATGTGAGTCAAGATGGGATTGACCCCTCCAGACTACTAGAGATAATGCATCACTGTATTTCAACTAAGTAAAGCCTTGGCATGTGATGCATTTGAAAGGTTGAAATACTATGTGTTGCAGCAAGGCTTCAGATCGTTGGGAAGAACTTGTGCTGGAGAGTTGATTTGGAGTTGGGTTGATGTAGAGGGTACCCTTCAGTTTAGGATTCTTTGATGCTTATGTTAGTAGAGGTCTTGTGAACAGATAGTAGAAATAGAAGATAAAAAGGCAGTAAGAGAGGGTTTGAGTAGAGAATGGTTCGATCTTTCTTCAGTGGAAAAGTTGAGAGTAATTTCAATAGAGTCTTAACTTTGTGAACCAGAACTTACCTTTCGGAAGGGTACCCTACCCCTCCATTTATATTTATTTAAGCCTTAAGAAAAGTTTGTTAGGTCGTTAGTTTGTTTTAACAGAATGGCCAACTGGGTAGTAGCTAGAGGCCATCTACTTAGGTGGTAATTAGCTATGATATAGCTGGAGGACAGCTATGATTTGATTAGAGAGCAGCTAGTACTCAATCAATCTTGGATCATGTCGAGGTCGGTGTTTTACCAATCTTTCTATAATGGCGAGGTCAGTATTTAACCGATCTCAGCATCGTAAAGTGGCAATACTTTTTCTTACTATATTGGTGATGTTGGCTTTTTGTTTATCTCGACATGATAGAGCTGGCAGCAAGGATAATGCAGATCTGATCTTATGCTCAGCTGTTGAGTAGGTTACTATTTGTTGTTGAGGTCAGTATAAATCTGATCTCCAGTGAAAAGGCTATGGATAAGAAGGTGAGCCACTAGCTTCCAGGGTGGTGAATTACTAATCTCATTACGTACAGCCATTCATAGGTCGATTTAAGTTTGATTTAGATTTATGGTGGAGGAACTCACCCAGATAGAGTTGAGAGCGGTAATCTATTGGTCTAGCTAGTATGGTCGGTATATTACCGATCTTGACCTACAGTTAGAGCAATGCACTGTATTTGGCCATGGTATGATTAATTTGAGTTTTAGATCGGTGTTTTGCTAATTTGGAGTTGATGTTTGTCTTCATGTTTTTAGCAATTATCTGGATCAATAGTTTCTCTAATGCTGCAACGTGATCAGTGATGATATCTATACCAACACTTGCCCTCCACTTTCTAGACTTGGAGTGAAATTTCTTGCAACGAGTATGGAAAGTTGCTTCTAAAAGACATTTTTAATTTCCCCATTGAAAATCATACGGCATGGCCACCAAAATTAACTTTTTAATGATTTAAAATGACACACCACCTCGTTTGAACGAATTCCACCAGGTATGTCGTACATGGCATTTAAGGAGGCATGGGAGAATGGAAAATCATCATTGCTTATCCTACTGTAACCCAGACGACATGGAGCGCATGTTGCTTTTTCATTAACTAGCTAAATCACTATGCGGATCATGCTTACATGGCCTGATTAGAGTGGGGTGTGCTAAAATGGCTTTTCTATAGCCTCTCTAGATTGCTGATAAATGGATTGAATCCAACATTGGGCGAATTGATCCGAGCTATTGCTTCTTTTTATATATGGGGTGGTGTCCATTCCACTATCATTCTGCTGCTTCTTTTGGTGCATCAAGATTTTGGAAGCTTCTTTGCATCCAAGTGGTCAGAGAAGAAGATCATTTTGGTGATCACCAGAGCTAAGGAGAGGCACCAGACCTAGAAGAGAAGGCTTTCTTTTTCTCTAGATAGATTTCTCTCTTGCTTTTAGGTTTAGAGTGTCTTCTACTTAGGATTTCTCTCTCCTTTACTGTCTTCCTCCATTAGTCCTCCTTCATCTTCCTTGTTCTTCCATTTCCTCTTGGCCATGTCTTCTTAAGAGAGTACTTCTCTCAATGGTGGTAGGATAGGGGAGACAGCCCCGAGTGATCGAAAAATCTAGTTGACCCATCCCAGCTTGCACTTGAGGTGGATGATCCATCTCAAGCAACCATCGAAGCCAGTACTTTTGGCAATGATGGTTTGAAGTCTCTGGAAAGGAGATTTTTGAACTATTTTGGCGTAAGTATTGAGCCCTCCATCCTGATCGATACCGATCTAGGAAAGCTCGGGAAGAAGTATATTATCCCTGAAAACTTTCAACTGATAGCCCCTAGTCCGAGTGATCATGTCACACAACCTTCTAAAGGTTGTGCGGTCTTTTATGATGAAGCACTCCGATCTGGATTGCATTTTTTCCTACATCCTTTCATTTGCAATGTTTTAGACTTCTATAGGGTGCATTCGACCCAAGTGACTCCCAATGCCATTAGGATCATTCTAATTTTCATCATCTCCTATAGTTTTGCTGTCATAGGGCTAAGGATTTTCCTCTTCAGATTATTGTTCATCCTAAAGAAGCATCCAATAGAGAAAGGATGGTGTTTTTCACCCTGATCTCAATATAAGTTTGTTCCTTCTCTTCCTTCTTCTATCCATGATTGGAAGAGTCATTTCTTTTTGTTTCTTCTGATATCCCATGGGATTTCAGTCATAGTTGGGATAAACTCCAGCTTAATTGGAACTCCTACAAATAAGTTTTATCTTAGGATAAAAAGGTCTTTGAAGAGCTGCTGGGTATGAAGGTGCCTAAGCTTAGCTAGCTAGTAATGGATCAATCATTGTTCAACTCTAGCATCAGCCAAATCTCCCTCCAGGGTAAGTCTATCGTCAGGTTTCCTTCAAGTTTTCATATGTGTATTTTTCTAATCAACATATCTCCTCTTATTGTAGCAGCATTCATGAGGTTCAACCCTAAGAGGTTGGTGGAGCAGAGGAAGAGGAAACAAGAGCCCTCTAACCTTCCTCCTATGAAGAGGAAAAAGGAGAAGGAAGCTACCATCTTCACATCAATGTCCTCTCGATCTGCCCCAATTTCTACTTTGGGGATGCTAGTAATCAATATAGCTCCTGTTAGTGCTCTCTCCTTGCCTGCATCATCTCCAATGTCCTAGGGATATCAGCAGTCCATCAAGGCAGTGTATCCACCTCCCAAGGAGCCAGCAGCCTGCTCAAAGTTAGGCTCATCTTCTGCACCGCTGAGGTCTAGTCCATCAACTACACTAACCTTGGCACCTACTCGTTAGTCTTGACCCTCCAAAGGGTCAAAAGTTTTCAAGGTTGACCCACCATCGACCTCTACCAATAAGGTTGACCTCACCCAAGCTTCCCTACAAGACACATCGATGCTCGATAGGGACCTACTATTAGTCGTGATGCTGCAGCGGGACTCCCACAGGAGGAACCTCAGGCTGGATGAGCTAGTCAATTTTGGCTTCAATAGCATTTTGGATGTAAGATTTTTTTTTTTTGACGTCATTGTTTACCAATCTGACATTGTTCTTTTTTTTTTATTTTGTCAGTCTATCGTATATTTCAGACTGTTCACTGAGCACATGGCATGGCTTTTTCAAAATAAAAAGGCCATGGAGAAGGCTCTATAGTCTGCAAAGGACTACAAGAAAATGGTGGAGGAAAAAATCGTAAAAGAGACCAAGGTTGCCGAGGAGCTGAAGAAGCAACTCCAAGAGAAATTGACCATAATAAAAAAGAAGAATAAGACCTTGATGGGCCATCAAAGGAAGGCCAATCAAGGAGAGAAGAGATTGCTGGAGCTGCAGCAAAAGGTCTCCTAGATTCTCAAGCTAGAGGCCAAGGCAAAGGAGCTGGAGGAGATGGTGTCCTTCCAAGATGACATGGTGGCTGCCCAGACAAGATCCTCTTGGTCTGCTAGAAAGACATGGAGCAACTAAAAGCCATTGCTGATGGAGCTGTGGAGGATTACAAATCCTCTGAAGCTTTTTAGGAGGAGGTCACGGAGGCTTTGGGGGAGGCTTTCAACTGTAGGTTCGACAACTACAAGAGTCTGGTTATGAAGCTTTTTCCTGATCTGGACTTGAGCAATGTTACCCAAGAGGTCGGCCTTTTGCTGATGTTAGAGATAGTTGCCCAACCAGTGTTGGATGTGGCTCCTCCTATGGATGCACCTCAGCTTGCCCTCGAGGTGGTTCCTCAGTAGTTCCCTCCTCCCATCGAGGCTCCAGTCGAGGCTCCAGCCATTAAGATCATATTGATGGAGGATGACCAGGCCGCTATTCCTGCACAAGCTCCTTAAGCAAATGCCTGATTTTTGTTTCCTTTTCTTTTATTCCTTTTATTAGCTATCTTTTGTATCAGCCCAGTTTATGCTTTTTATAAAAATTTTCCTAAAGAAATAAATTTTTTTTTCTAATTTGATTGCTTTTGTATTTATTTGTGATATTGGATATTTTCGATCTGGTATTGCTCGATGTGAGCTAGAATGATTTTTATTCAAAAATTTTTTAAAGTCATGTATAATAGATAGTGATTGACCTTTAATCAGGTTCGTATCAGTTGATCTCGGTCGAGTCATGATGTGGATTGCCTTAGCAAGTGTATATATGAAATCATATTCTTCAACTAGAAGTTGAACTTTTAATTAAAATTGGATAGAAGTTTAGGAGTACCTCTACTTGAATCCAAGATTGGCAAGTCAACTTTTTCTTTTACCTTGTAGGAGTCCAACTGGCTGCTTCTCGATTCCTCTACCCTTTTTGCAAGAGGTTTTAGAAAGTGTTTACTATAATCGAGTAGCCAACTTTTTAGATTTGGCTCAAGCATTCTCAAGTGTGAACCTAAAATTTGAGTCATGGTAAGCTTTAAAAATCTAATCTATAGATTGGATATTCCAGGATTCCAATCTATGAGATCCAATCTGTAGATCGGTGTCTCATAAAATATTGATCCAAAGATCAACATTTTATGGAGCACACGATAACCCCGATTTGTAGATCAACACTTGATAAAGATCCAGGACAATCTCAATCCATCGATCGATATTTGATAGAGCTTCAAGATGATCTCGATCCGTGGATCGGTATTAGATAGAAATCTAAAATAATCTCGATCCGGAGATCAATATTTCATAGAACTGTAAGATAACTAGATCCATAGATCAATATTTTATAGAGCTTCAAGATAACCTCGATTCAAAGATTGATATTTTATAGAGCTTTAAGATAACCTCGATCCAGAGATTGATATTTATCCATTGATAGGGAGATCTTTGTTGGAAATGGTGTTCCAAAGCCCATCATCAGCTTATTGATGGTTATGCTGATTCTTATATTTATATATAAATTATAAATAAATAAAAATTATTTTAGCAATTTTCATAATAAATTCTTTCATCTTCTAATGAACTTCTATGTTGTGGTGAAGTCCTTAAAACTATTTAGAATCGATAAAAAAGGATTTATCGTTTAGTCCTTAAATCTATTTGCGATCAAATGATATATTGTTACTAAGGACGATAATCTTTATCAAGTGTAGGTCATTGTATGCCATATGGATTGGTTGTCCTCGTAACTAAGAAGTATGGAGATACTGATATGGCACACAAACGAGATGTAGGAATACATCTACATTGAACGTGATCAATTTTGGAGCTTTTCTACTGTCAAGATTTGCTCTAATGGAATATGGGTGTAAGTATCCCTCCGACCTGAGATCACCATAGTGACTTCCAAGCAACTCACCGTGCTTTGGTGCTGGACTATCTAATTTTTTAATTCAATGATGAAAGATTTCTAGGAACAGTCAAGTACTTGAGGAGTCAGTGTATAAGTCAAGATGGGATTGGCCACTCTGGTTCAGGAGCTATGTTCAATTGTATTTCAACTTAGCAAAAACTTTGGCCAGAGTAGTCCTAGTGAGGAGTCACAAGACTAATTGCTTTGAAACATGATTTGGATATATTTTTTAGAGTTCACAGTTTAACTTTAAGTCATCTATACATAGAGGTCAAAGGGATGAATTATATGATAACCATATTCATATAGATTCTAAATACTACGATTGTGATTATTCGACCTATCCGAACATCATGGATCATTGCTAGATGGTCACTTCAATTAGTATAGAAATTAATTTCTACACTACCGATTTAGGTTCAAACCTATAGAGTCATACACACTAGAGGTTCCTACTCAATCTGATGGCTGCTGAAAAGTTTTACTAGACTACGACTCTTTGACCAAGAGTCCTACAGGACTGAGACTTTGAGTCCTACCTATCTGGGACTCTATATTATAGTATCAGCTCATTTCGATATCAAACTATTAGGATATTAGCTACTCTAATACCGCTTGTTAAGGATCTAGTACCAAATTATTATGATAGAAAGAAGAAAGAAATAAAATTAAAAAATAATCAAGTACGTGGATCAGTCTAAAGGCTCACCTCCATGAGATATACAAAGCTTCATTATGAAAGAAAAAAATAGGTACAAGAGGAGAACATCCATTCTCAACTCATCGTACATAAATCTCTCTCAACTAGAAGCTATCCTTATGAAAGCTCTCTCAAAATCCCAAGAAGAGCCGCAGAAGTTGCAAGATGCTCTGCCCTCATAGCCTCCTCATCGGATGCTATGTACCTATTGTTTCTCTCTCTTGCAGGCTGCACGTACTCGATGCTCTGCCAAGCTTCTTTTGATGGCTATTTGAGCCTCTCTACGTGCCTCTCACACCACACGTGCAATCTTTTTTGCTCCATATCACCTGAGCCCTTTAAATAGGATGAGAATCCTCTTATCAGTAGTTTATAGGAGTCCTAACAGGGCTCATTCTCTTAGTATAAGTCGAACATGTCTTTGATAGAGTCTTGAAATATTTTTCGACCTTCAGATCATGATCGCAACCCTCCATGGCTGCTGGATCCTATGGTCCACGTGCAACTCCTGTAGACCCCTTAGATTAATCATAATTTGAGTTCAAACAAAAAAGATTCCATCATGTTCTGTTCGACTCCATCGAGCTGACTTGGTCAGGGATCGAGCTAGCTCGACTGCATCTCATCCAGACTCTTGCTGTTTGTCTGCCTGAGGGAGCTGGTTCGGCTATGGTTTGAGCCAGCTCAATCTCAATTTGAGCCGACTTGACTGCGTATTAGAGCCAGCCCAACTACTGTGCTAAAAATTAATTCACTTCTTGCTGTGGATTGAATTCAAGGCATCAAATCCTAACACTCTATGATCATGAGTTTCACTTAATGCAGGCACTAGGATCAAGAGTCCCACTAGTTTGGGACTCTTCGATCAAGAGTTTTATTTTGATGGAACTCTACTATCTGGATACTCATCGAATTTAGACTTGATATTTATGAGAGATTTAATTAATAATTTGATCACTAATTAACTCAATTTGATTGAGTAATGATTTTTGGTTCAAGTCCAATTGAATTAGATTCAGTTGGGTTCGATCCAATTAGGTTATGAGATAATTTAATCGCCAAGAAGATTTGATCTCTGATTTGATTAGAAATTGGGCTTGATCAATTTTTAATTTTATTAGAATTTAATTGAGCCTAATTAAGCCTAGATTGGTTGGGTTTATTTAGATCTAAGGCCTAGCCAAATTTGTTTGGGTTGGTTCAATTGGATAAAATTGATTTGGACTAGTTCGACTAGTCCTCTTCCTCCGCCACCTCATCTCTCCTGCGCCCATTTGAAATTCATGAGAAAGGTTCTCAAGAATTTTCTCCCATGCATAAAGCCTTCTCACGCCCACCTTCTCAATGCCCCAAATGGATAAGGGTGGTGGTTAACATTTCTAATTTGAAGGGGATTCAAATTTAAATGAAAACCAACCCATTCTTATCCATGCGACACCTCAGCTTTGTGCACCCATTTTATTCTCAACAAGAATGAGATTCTCAAAAGGGAATTCATGCACAAAAAGGGCGTGCTTCAGGCTTTCTCATGCCCTAGAGGGTAAGCATTATTTTATTGCCCATTTAAATTCAAATGGTGTTTGAATTTGAATATGCAACAATCTATTCTTATCCCTTATGCATTGTGAATGCTAAAAGAAGGAAATTTAAATTGGGTTTCTCAATGGGACGTGCATTGATTCCTAAAGTGAGAAGAGTTTTCATGTATTCCTTCTTTCATGCATGAGTGAAAAATCAAAATAAGTCCGAGTGAAAGAAAACACATAGAGAGTTGGGTATATGGTTTTCTAAGAGCATACCCTAGGGTTCTAGCCTAGGGTTCGGGAAGAGAGTTGGTGAGCTACGAGTGTCGTAAGCCCACCAAACTTTTAAGAGTGCCTCCTCTACCTCTCTTCTATGTCCATTGATGATCCAAAGCATCCAAAGAGTCTATAGATAAAGATCAAAGGAGTTTGGTTGACTTTAGCCATCAAAGGGTTTCAGCATCGAGCTAGCACTCGAGAGGAGCCGATTGGGACCAGGGCCTCATGTGGACAATCCATGGAGGCCAGACGCACTGTGTGGTTGCATCACAATGAGTGAACCTCTTTGACGATGTTCAGATTGTGGTGATCAACTATCTACATAAGGTATCGTGTTCTGAACACGTAGTGTAGTAGTAAATAGTTTACTGCTATTGTTTTAGTTTTCGAATTCAAAGCATGTATATCATATTTAGATCTTAAGTATAGGATTTTTTTGATATGATCAGTAGTTTATAATTAATTAGATTAATTATATTTTTTTATTATTTTTAATGAATTTTCAAAAAAGTTTCAAAAATAGGGCTAGAAACCTTGCACTGAAAACCTTCAATCTTATCTCCATTTGTGCCCTTCAGGCTCTATCGATCCGGATGTTGATTTTTAATGATAGGAAGATCTTATTTTCTTTTGTGCCCTTTGGGGCTCTATCAATTTAGAGATCGATTTTTAATGATAGAAAGATCTTATCTCCATTATGCTCTTCGAGGCTCTACCAATCTAGAGGTTGATTTTTAATGATAAGAAAATCTTATCTTCTTTTGTGTCCTTAAGGGCTTTACCGATTTGGAGATTGATTTTTAATGATAGAAAGATCTTATCTTCTTTTATCCCTTTAGGGATCTACCAATTTGGGGATCGATTTTTAATGATAGAGAGAGCTTATCTTCTTTTGTACCCTTCGGAGCTCTATCGATCCAGAGATTGGTTTTTAATGATAGGAAGATCTTTTATCTTTTTGTATCCTTCGGGACTCTATCGATCCGGAGATCGGATGTCTCACAATGTAGTTTGTCCTTGTTTGGCTAGACAATATAGCCTTCTTTGAATTCATTCGGTTCTATACCAAAGTGGCCAAAAGATGATTCAATATTTTGAAAAAACATCTTCAATGAGAAAATTTTTGGAGCCTTTATTCAAGATTCATTGATGATATATTCTAAGATTCTCAGCATTCCATGTTGTTGAAATATTCGAGCCATCTATGTTCTCGATCCTGTATGCCTTCGGACATATCACTTTAGTGATTTGATATGGTCCTTCCCAATTTGGAGTGAGTTTTTCTTATTCTAGGGGTTTTAAAACTTCAGCTCGGTGGAGGACCAAATAGCCTTTATGGAAGACTTTTGGCTTTGCTCAGGTAATATAGTATCTAGCCACCTTTTACTTGTAGGTTGCCATACGAATTTGAGCCCTTTTCCTGATTTCTTCTAGTAGATCAAGATCAATTCTCAACAGATCTGAGTTGCTTTTCTCATGAAATTTTTTTACTCTTGATATTGGAAGGCCGATTTCCACAAGTATCACTACCTCCGCTCCAAATGTGAGCTTGAAAGATGTTTCCCCAATTGCTCATCTGGGAGTAGTTCTGTATGCCCTGAGGATATTATATAGTTTATCCATCCAGAGATCTTTGACTTCAGTGAGCCTGGCTTTCAAGCCTTGGAGAATCGTCCGCTTTATGACCTTGACTTTTCCATTTGATTGTGGGTGCTCCAATGAGATTAACCTATGGTTGATGTGTATCTCAGAATAGAATTTCTTAAATTTTATATTATCGAACTACTTCTCGTTATCGATAATAATCACCAGGGGTAGACCGAAATGGCAGATGATCGACTTTTAGACAAAGTCTCGCATCATTTTCTTAATGATTTGTGCTAGTGGTTTAGCCTCCACTCATTTGGTGAAGTAATCAATAGCTACCACCAGAAATTTTCTTTGTCCTATTGCCATGGAGAACGGTCCAAAAATATCCATTTTCCAAATGACGAAAGGCCAAGAAGCCATAATTGATATGAGTTTGGTAGCTAGTTTGTGTTGAATATTTACATACCTCTGGCATTGATCACACTTATTGATGAGGTCAGCAGCATCTTTCTGAATGGTTGGCCAATAATAATCCTATCGGATTACTTTATATGCTAAGGACCTATCCCCCAAGTGGTTGCAACAAATTCCTTCATGAACCTGTCAAAAAGCATAATCAATCTTTGAGGGTCTCAGACATCGGAGTTATGGAAAGGAGAATGATCTTTTATACAGTCTTCCAGCTAGAATGTGTACCATGCATCTTGCCTCTTGATTTTTCTTGCTTCAGTAGGATCATTAGGCAACATTCCCCTATCTAAATAGTTCATCAAAGGTCTATCCAGCTTGGTTCATGATTCACTTGAATAATCACTAGAATTTCTATGCTAGACTTTTCAAGGACTTCGATGAATACCTTCTAATTGAGATTGGAAAATCCTGATGCAGCCAAGTATAAAAGCACATCAGCTCGGACATTTTTTGACCTCGATATTTGAGTGATCTCGAGGTCATCAAAGTTTTTCAATAATTCTTTTACGTTATGCAAATATTGAGACATAATAAAATCTTTGGCCTCGAATTGATCTCGTACCTATTTGATGATATGTTGGGAGTCTATGAAGACCTTAAGCTTCTTGATATTTAGTTCTTTCGCTATTGCGAGTCCTACGATGAGGGCTTCATATTCGGTGCTATTATTGGAAGTCTTGAAATTGAACCTCAAAGCATGCGCAGTGATAGCTTTTTCTAGACTAGCTAAGATTAAGCCAGCTCCACTTCCATAAGCATTAGAGGCTCCATCCACATATAGAAGCCAATAAGATTCTCCAATAATTTCTTCCAAAATTTTTAGGACCAACTCTTCTTCAAGTATAGAACATTTTACCACAAAGTTGGCTAACATTTGAGCTTTCATGAAAGGTCTAGGCTGATAACGAATATCAAATTCACTGAGTTTGATGGCCCATTTGGCTAGTTGAACAAATGTGTCAGATCATTGAAGGACTGATCTCAATAGTTGATCTGTCAAGATGATGACAGAATGAGCTTGAAAATATGGTCAAAGCCATTTGGCTATTGTGACCAGGGAATATATCATTTTCTCGATCTTAGAATACCAAGTTTCCACATCTCATAATAGTTTGCTGGTATAGTAGATTGGTCTGTATATCCTTGCATTATCTTGAACTAAAATCGAGTTGAGAGTATTAGGTGAAATAGATAAATAAAAAAATAAAACCTCACCTTCAACTGGTTTTGATAATAATTATATTGAACCAAGGTATGTCTTGAGTTTATCAAAGGCAATTAACATTCCTCTGACCACTTGAAGTCTTTGATATGCTTCAAGATTTTAGAGAATGGAAGGCACTTTTTAGCTGACCTGGATATGAACCTTCTGAGTGATGCCACTCATCTGGTAAGTTATTGGACTTCTTTCAGAGTGCTTGGGGGCTTCATTTCAAGTAGCACTTGAATTTTCTCAGGATTTCCCTCTATCCCCCTTTGGGTCATAAGAAAATTGAGAACTTTTTTGGTCATTACTCTGAAAGCGCACTTGTTAGGGTTAAGCTTCATCTGATATTTGCGAAGCTCCCCAAATGCTTCTTCTAGGTCGATAATGTGCTGATCTTTTTTGGTGCTTTTCACTAGAATGTCATCAACATAAACCTCCATATTACAACCGATTTGATGCTTGAAGCCTTTGTTGACTAGGCACTGATAAGTGGCACCTGCATTTTTCAAATCAAAAGATATTATTTTATAACAGTACAAAACTTTATCGATGATAAAAACTATATTTTCTTCATCTTCAGGGGTCATTCTAATTTAATTATAGCCAGAGAAGTCATCCACGATGCTTACTAGCTTGTGTCCAGAGGTTGTATCGATCAATTGGTCAATTTTTGGTAGAGGAAAGGTATCCTTAGGGCAAGCTTTGTTTAGGTCAGTATAATCGATGCAGATCCTCCATTTACCACTCGCCATTTTAACCATCACAACTATTTGGCTATTGTGCTTTCTAATGATTCTTGCCTTCAAAAGCTTATCGACTTCCTCATCTATTATCTTTTGTCTTTCTGGAGTGAAGCTTCTTTTCTTCTATTTCATCGGTTGGTGTTTGGGATCGATATTCAATTCATACATGATGACGTTGGCAGGAATTCCATGCATATCTAAAGCTGACCACAAATATATTGGTGTTTCACCAAAGAATAGTATCAATTTTTTTCGGGGTCAGTACTTAATCGACTCCTACCTACATGGTTTTCTCTGAGACTTCGCCCAGTGGAATAGTGACGAGTGGTTCAGCTGATTCACCTCAACTTGTTCCACTCTAATTTTCAAGCTTTTGGTCAGGAATTTTGGTTGGTGGGTCTCTGACATGCTCTTTCATTTTTGAAGCTATCAAAAAATATTGCCTAGCCATCATTTGATCTCCGTGCATTTTTTCAATGCCATGTTTAGTCTAAAATCAAACTAGCATGTGGTAAGTTGAAACTATTACCTAAAGGGCATTGGGCTTACGCCGACCAAGGGTGGCATTATATACAGATGGTATCTTGATGACTAGAAACATAAGTTGCATGGTTGATTGGTAGGATTTTTTTTCCACAATGACTGGCAGTGTGATTTTTCTTTCGATCGCCATTGAGTCACCTGAAATTCAATCAACAGGGCACCAATCTACCTCAATTTATTTAGAGCATTCACTTTTAAGAGAGCATCACAGAATAATATGTCTGTTGAGCTTCTATTATCTCCTAGAATTCTTTTTACATTAAAGTTTGCTATTGTCATAGAAAAGACAACAGCATCATTATGGGGTATTTGAACCCCCTTGGTATCATCATTCGAAAAGAATGTAATGTTTTCAGGATGCTGTCTCTTAGGAGGACTCCTAGATGCCCTTGGGGAACCTCTGCCTTTTGAGATCATGTTAATGACCCTAGCAGTCGGCCGATTATGCTTAACAGCATTATCGAGCTTCTAACATTGCTCTAGAGTTTAATTTGCCCAATCTCTAACATATTTGCCAAGATAACCTTGGTGGATTAGTGCCTCAATTTCATGCTTGAGTTGATAGCACTCTTTAGTATCATGCCTATGGTCCTAATGGAAATGGCAGAATTTGCTCTTATCTCTCTTAGTAGGCTAGGCCTTCATGGGTTTAGGGTGATGAAGATATCCTTGATTCTCAATCTCCATCAAGATTTATGGTCAAGGGGTAGATAGAGAAGTGTAGCTATCAAATTTTTGGGGTGGACTCTAGGATCTCAGATTTTTCTGAGGTCGTTCATTAGTGCTTCCCTGGTTCCCGTTGATAAGTGCTAAAAATATACTAATAAAGTATTAAATTTAAAAATAATTTATTTTATTTTTAAGAGATTGATAGTTTTATTGATCTTATGTAGGAAAGAAGGCCACCAATATGAAGAGCTTAATTTTTTGGTTCAAACAAAATAAATTTCTAGCAAAATGGAGTTCAATTGGCCTCGAAATTAATTTTCAAAGAAAAAAATAATATATATATTTAAAGTCGGTTAGTCCAGACCAAATTGGTTTGAAAAATTGGATTAGCCAGCCTGGCCTGACCACTTGCCTGAACCATTGACATCCTGCTGACATCAAAAAAAATCATGATGTACGGTGGACCGATACAGTGCAGGATGCGAGGGCAAAATAGGGATTTCACACAAAGCCACATGCTCTGATTGGTAGACATTGGTATGGTCTACATAGAGCCTGGCTCACGATCGGTCTACATAGGCCTCAGGCACGATCCGATGGTTGCTAGCATTGTGGTTTTGATCTGACAGCTTAGATTTTGGTGCTAACGAATGGCTGATGTGGCTCTCGATCAAAATCCAATGGCTGGCACGTGATCCTGGTTTTAACTAAGCATCTGAAGCTCTCTTCTACGTGATCTGACGATCTAGAATCTATCATCAAGGCAATCCAATGGCTGACATTTATTTTGATCGAATCTAGATTTTAAAAGGAATTTTAAGAGATTTTTGGACCATTTGATGTTTATCCGACGGTCAGAATGATCCAGAGCTTTAATTTGAGTTGTTTCATGAGTTTTAAACCCAATTTCAATGGAATTTCTATCCAAAACCCTCCTCCATAGGCTATTTAAAGCCTGCTGCTGAGGGTCTGAGGATATGGAGAATAGGGGCTCAACCTAGGAGAACAAAAGCAGTACCTGGGAGATAGAGAAATAGAGAGAATAGTTTGGGAGAAATAGAGAGAGGGAGAGTTACTTTTATTTTCCTTTCTTCTTTCTTTCTTTTCTTTCTTCAAGATCAAGCAAGCAGCTCTCTTCTTCATCGAATTTCTCCACGCCAAGAGCAACGAATGGCAAAATTTAGCAACAAGCAATTATTTATTTGGATTTTCTAATATTTTTTATTTTATTTTTTAGTTTTGTTTATTTTACTATGAACTAAATTTCTTTTACTAAGACTAAGGTGTAGCCACTCTTTTCATGCAATATTCAGTATGATTTATTTTTAATTTTATGTTTTATTCATGAGGAGTATATAAATTTATGCTTAATGCTTTTAGATTACTGGCAATCTTCTAATCATTTTGATGCACATAGATGATACGGACCAAGTACGTCTATGTTATTGCTTCTTGATTTACATACCTTATATTTTGAATCAAATTTGAGATTTATATGCATGCAGGAATTTTAGTGCACTTGGGCACAGCATATTTTAATTAGATAGTTTTATAGAGATTAATGTATTAATATTTATTTAAATTATGCCTAGACCAAAGGATAGTTAATAAATATTGATAGTTTTGCTATCCTTGGACCAAAGGATAGTGAATATCCTAGGAGACTGCACCATCATATGAAATAAAATTAACCTAATTACTTGAATATTGTATTGATTGAGTTGGTGAATTGATTGCCTTAGTAATTTATTGCTCTTAAATTCAATCTTAATAATTATACCCTCTCTATCTTCTTATAATTTATTAATTATTTTTTATTTATTCTTATTTTCTTTATTTTTTATAAATCAACTCTCTAAATAAAGTCTAGAAAAGAGTTTTTCAGTACTTATTTTTTAATTCTTTAGAGATAATACTCTACTTACTCACTTTATACTTGATCGATAGGTGCACTTGCGATAGCGATACATTTGCATACATCAAGTTTTTGATATTGTTACCAAAGATTGTATCTAAAATAATATTAAAATTTTGATCCTTGCTTTACTTTAGAATTTTATTTTTTATTTTTATTTTTATTTTATTTTTAGGTTTGTATTTGGTGCATGACACGCACCATACATAGTTATCTACTATCTTTTGGTCTAGAAATAGAGAGGACAATCAGAAGACTAAATCAAAAAAAAAATATGGCAATCGAAGATCCTAACAACATCAATCTGGGATTAGATATGGCAGCAGAGGGATGACAAGAAGTTATTTGAGTAGCACATCATCTATTAAATGATTACATCACACCATCCATAGCCGATGTAGCTTCGAGCATCAAAAGAATACATGTGCAAGCAAATAATTTTGAAATAAAATCAGCGATGATCTAGATAATTTAATCAACTATCCAATTTAGTGGATATATGCAAGATGATCTGAATGCCCATATTTCTAATTTTTTTGAACTCTGTAATACCTTCAAAATTAATGGAGTGTCAGATGATGCTATTAGATTAAGGCTATTTTTTTTTCTTTATAGAATAAAGCTAAAAGTTGGCTTCATTCTTTTCCTACATGTTCTATCACTACTTGGGATGTCTTAGTCTAGAAATTCTTAGCCAAATACTTTCCACTTTTCAAGATTGCAAAGATGCATAATGATATTACTTCTTTGTGTAGATGGAGATGGAGATAGTATATGAAGCTTGGGAACATTTTAAGAAACTGCTGAGGAGATGTCCACACCATCAATTATTCGTATGGCTTTAGGTATAAACTTTTTATAATGATTTATCTTCTACTAATCATTCTATGATTGATGTAGCTGCAGGAGGTACCATTAATCGAAAAACAAAGGAGAAAGTCTTTGATCTAATTAATGAGATGGCATCAAATAGCTATCAGTAGCAAATAGATCGCATGATGCCGAGAAGACCAGTAGCTGTACATGGAATAGATAGCATCCCATTCTTGATAGCTAAGATTGTAGCTCTTCGATCTAAACTCAACAACATGAAGGGAGTAGCTATGCATGTATAGAACATCACTTGCGAGCTGTGTGGAGGTGGACATGATACAAGAAACTGCCAAATAGGTAATCCCTTTGCTAAAGACCTTGATAGAGCTAACTATCTTGGTAATTTCTCTAGGCCACAACAAAACAATCCTTACTCCAACACATACAACCAAGGATGGAGGCAGCATCCGAACTTTTCGTGGAGTAATAAAAATGCAGCGCAACAACCACCTCTAGGATTTCAAGTACCTGAAAAGAAGTCCAACATGGAAGAGCTAATGATTAAATTTATGCAAAATCAAGAAACAGCTATGAAGAACTTGGAGACCAAATTCATGCAAAATTAAGAAGCGGCCATTCAAAACTTGGAAACCAAGCTCAGGCAAGACCATGCAGCAGCTATTTGAAATTTGGAGATGCAAGTAGGTCAATTGGCCAAGATAATCTCCAAGAGACCACATGGATCCTTGCCTGGCAACATGGAGACCAATCCAAGAGAGCAAATAAATATAATCACACTGAGAAGTGGTAAAGAGCTAGAGGAGCCACATCAAAACAAAAAGACTAAAGAGGAAACTACAAAGCAACCAACCAAAATTCATCAGTCATCGAAACAACCAGCAAATGGATGATCCTTAGGTATAAAATTTGCTGATCCAAATGTGAAGTCCTATGAGCCACCACTATCATTCCCATATAGACAAATACGGCATTCAAATAAGAAATTTTCTAACTTTTTCAGTATTTTAAAGATTTTACATATTAATATTTTTTTTGTAGATGCTATCACTCAGATGCCCAGGTATGCTAAGTTTCTTAAAGAAATCCTAACCAATAAGAAGAAGTTGAAGGAGCATGAGAGAATAAATTTGAATGAAGAATGCTCAGCAATACTTAAAAATAAATTACCATAAAAGCTAAAAGATCCAAAAAGTTTTACTATCTCTTGCATTATCGATGATTATAGCTTTAATAAAGTTTTATGTGATTTAGGAGCTAATATTAATCTCATGTATTTCTCCATTTTTAGAAAGCTGGGTCTAGGAGAATCAAAGCCTACCACTATCATTCTTTAGCTAGCTAATAGATCCATCAAATATCCAAGAGGTATAGTGGAGGATGTCTTGGTAAAGGTAAACAAGTTTACTTTTCCTGTCGATTTTATTATGCTTGATATGGAAGAAGATATTAATGTACCCCTTATCTTAAGGAGACCCTTTTTAGTTATTGGAGGAGCTTTAATAGATGTTCAACAAGAAAAATTAACTCTTAAAGTCCAAGATGAACAAGTTACTTTTAATATTTTTAAGGACATTAAACATCAAAATGATAATCAAACTTTTTTTTGAATTGATGTTATTGATAAATCAGTACATAAGAATTCTGTAGAAAGCAGGTTTGAAACTATTAAAGCTAGCATTGTCCAATCATAAGAGGGTTCAACTAAAAATGTAAATACACCTATTGAAGTGGTGTCGGATTGATCCAGCCAATTCCCCAAGAAAGTCAAGCTAAAAACTATAAATCAGAACTACTAGATAAGTTGTTTCTTTTTCTTTTAGTTTTGATCTTTTTCTTTTATTTTTTTATAGTTTTTATTGCTCTTTTATTTGCTTTGGCTTGTTTTGCAGAGAAAGATGAATGAGAGCTCAACCCAAATTCTAAAGCTTCAAAGAACCAGTCTGAACTAATAAATCAGGTGTATTCTCTATTATTCCTTATTGCATCCTTTATTTTTCTTTCTCCATTGAAATAATGTAGAATAAGTTCGGGGATAGGAAAAAAAATTATTTAAAAAAATTATCTTTTTAAACCATATATCAAAAAGAAAAATCTTAAGCAAGATAGACTAGGAGGAGTAAGAAAGTTAGAAAAAATTTACTAATGAATGAAGCGAGTTAAGAAGTAGATTAGTTGGTCAGACTTTTAATAGCCTACTTAGGTCATTTAAAGACTATTAGCACTTCTAATTGCACATGCACACTAACAAGACAAAATAGATGTTGATTAATAGGCCAACTGAGGATTCAATTATCACTAAAAATTGATAATTAATATACATTCCAATCAAAGAAACTAAAATTTAAGAAAAGAGCTACCTACCTAAAATAAAAGTACAAAAAATTGAGTATACGTGGATTGTCTGAAGCTTAGTAACTGGATCTCTACACCTAAGTCAAGTGTGGAGATTCACGTCAAATGATGGAAGAAAGGCTAGGATGATCAGTGCAAAGAAAAAAAAATGAGATAGTGTGAAAGCTACCTTAATTCATGAGCTTAACTTGAAAGTGTAAAGAAAATTAACTGAAATAAGTGATAAGAGAAGATACTTTTATCCTTTAAGTTAACACTGAAATGTTTAGTTAGTCTTCACGAACACAAGTACTATAGATCTTTAGATGTACTCTAAGAAAATTTCTAATTTTACTAACTACAAAATTTGCTTTTGAAACTTAATACTGAGTTAGTGGTGCTTCCTAAACATTTTTAACTTTAAACCTAAATTTATCTTTATAATGGAGGATCTTATTGAAACATGGTAATAAATAAAGCATTGCTAAGGGACTAGCAATGACTAAGTTGAGGGATGTGATAAGTGCTAAAAATATACTAATAAAAATATTTGTTGGGGATAAATCCATGCCTACCAAAGTTCAGCTAAGATTTCGACTAAATCAATTCCATCTAGTTGTGGTTATAGAAACTGAACCTCGACCTATAGAAATATTCAAGCTCTGAATCATTTTAGAATGGCCAACCTTTGACACTATAGCCAGAGAATTTGATTAATCAGAAAGATCAATTTTGGATTCGACAAAATGTCGCGGATTTCTTCTCTAGGCAAGCTTGAATAGTCAATACCGTCCCAGAAAATCGGCCAAGTCCCCAGCACCTGTGCATCTCGTTCAATCGGTCTCCCTCCAATGATCAAACTCCTCTAGTAGCTAAACTCCTTCCGAACTCCTTCAACAGGCGAATTTCTTTCGAATTTCCCCAATAGGCGAACTCCTCTAGCAGCCGAACTCCTTCCAGACTCCTCCAACAGCCGAACTCCTCCAATAGGTGAACTCCTTCTGGATTCTTCCAATAGGTAAACTCCTCTAGCAGTCGATCTCCTTCAGACTCCTCCAATAGATGAACTCCTCCAACAAGTGAACTCCTTTCGGATTCTCCCAACAGGAGAACTCCTCTAGCAGTCGAACTCCTTTCAAATTCCTCTAACAGCCAAACTCCTCTAACAGTCGAACTCCTCCAACAGATGAATTCCTTCTAGACTCCTGCAACAGGCGAACTCCTTTCGAATTTTTTTCAATAGTTGGATTCCTCTGTCAGGCGAATTCTTCCTCAGATTTTTCCTCCAAAAGAGCTACGTGCAGATCTCTCCAGCAGGTCTACTTCCTGATTTCAGAAGAGTCTCCTCTCCTATACAAATTCAACCTCAAACATGGCATGAACCAACCCACATCCGAACTACCTTAGAGAAGTCTGAACTCCTCTAGAATTGATATAGCTCAAAGGTCATCACCAACCGACGCCTACTCCTCTGAACTTTGACTATCAAACCTCAAATGGACTAGCATCTCGTGACAATAGACACTATCCTCCATAACAAACTCCACATGGCCCCGAGCGGCCTACTATCCGATAGTTATGGCTGTCACTATCAGTTTATTACAGGCTCCATCTATAAAAGAAACCCTTCAGATATATTTTCTTCAGGCTCTCTTCTCCTTCTCAATACTCTACAACTTTTTCGACTGAGTACTACATTTTTGTTGGTCGAAAAAGCAAACTTATGTTGGAAATATGCACTTTTTCTACATGGATCGGTGTGATCGTCGGTGATTAGCCAAGCAATCAAGGAAGTACTTCTTAGAGATCTGTATGGAAGCATGATCAAATAAATCAAGGAATAGAGAAAAAGAGAAGAAGAGATTTTTGGAAGAAAAGAGCTTTTATTCAGTATATTTCAACACTCTTACAATCTTGACCTATTTTCAGTATATATACTTTACAAAGGGTCAAGTCCAAGCTCATAGAAAAACTTTTCAAATCCAAACAATCCATGTACATAAAATAATAACCCACAAAAACTGAGCTGGCTAACCTGCCAGTTATGTACCATGCCAACAGCCTAAAAATACTGCTCTCTATCTGAATTTTCCTTTAAGACCTAGCCGACCTAATCCTGGACTGAGCCGGCCTAGTTTCCAACTGAGCCAGCTCAGTCTCAGAGTGAACCAGCTCTATTTCTAAACTTTACTATTGAGACTGATTCTTCTTTCGACTCACTCCCATCTTTCCATGACCTATCTTCTCATATTTTCAAGACTTGGGAGTGCCACTTCTGAGCTCACATTCTCCATCTTGGTGCTTCTAAGACCTCATAAACTCATCTCTTCTCAACAGATCCATTCGTGCCACACATCTTTGAAAGTTGTCTCTAGGAAGTACCTTCGTGAGTGCATCAGACTAATTCTCCTTGGTATGAATTTTCATCAGTTTCACTTCACCTTCCTCCATCAGCTCTCTAATCTTATAGTATCTCACATCTATATGCTTTATGCGTGCATGATAGACTAGATTTTGTGCCAATAATAGAGCACTCTGACTATCACTGAATAGTGTAATCTTGCTTTGCTCCACCCCCCAACTCATCAATCAGCCTTCTAAGCCAAAGGGCTTTCTTTGCAGCCTCTGTTATCCTAATGTACTTAGCCTCCATGGTAGTCAAGGCTATGATTGGCTGAAGGATTGATCTCCAAAATATCGATCCACCATATACGTAGAAGAGGTATCCAGTAGTAGACCTCCTTGTATCAAGATCACCAGCATAATTTGCATCAACAAATCCTTCTAGAGGACTTGAACCTTCACACATCTTCATAGATTGTTCTCCAAATCCTTCCGACTGCCCACCAAATATCAAACCATAATCCCTTATTCCATGTAGATATCTCAATATCCATTTCAATACTTTCCAATGTTTCTTCCCAGGATTAGCCATGTATCTACTAACCGTGCTCACAGCATGTGCTATATCTGATCTATAGCACACCATAGTGTATATCACACTATCTACAGCATTTGCATAAGAAACTTGTTTCATGTACTCTCTCTTCTCTTCTGACTGGGGGCACTGTAACTTGAAGAGAGACATATGGCTCGACAATGGCGTCTCTGTAGGTTTCGCCTTCTCCATCCCAAACCTCTCTAGAATCTTCTGGACATATTTTTCTTATAACAAATGGAGCACCCCTTTGCACCTATCTCTGTAAATCTCCATTCTAATGATTTTTTCAGTTGGACCCAAATCTTTCATCTTAAATTCAGATGATAATATCCTTTTCAACCTTTTCACAGCATCCATGCTTCTACTGGCTATGAGCATATCATCTACATACAATAATAGGTACAAGACGTTCTCCTCATCTACATCCTTGACGTAGACATAACAATCATGTTCACATCTACTGAAACCCAAGATCAAGACAAAGCTATCAAACCTTCGATACCACTAATGAGGAGATTATTTCAAGCCATACAAAAACTTTCTGAGTAAACATACCAATTCTTCCTATCCCATCTCCATGAAATCATCTGGCTGCTTCATGTAGATTCTTTCCTCCAAAGTCTCATGAAGGAAGGCTGTCTTCACGTCCATCTGCTCTAATTCAATGTTATGTTGTGCCACCACTGACAGCAAAACTCGAATAGATGTATGACGGACCATAGGAGAAAATTTTTATGTAGTCAATCCCTTCTCTTTATGAGTATCCCATTGCTACCAACCTTGCTTTGAATCTGACTCCATCTTGTTCTGACGGTGCTTCTTTCTTTGTGAACACCCACTTTGAGCCAATAGGTCGAGCACCCTCTGGAAGATCCATCAGCTGTCATGTCTGATTCTTCTCAAGTGATTCCATCTCCTCCATCATGGTCTGTATCCATGAATCATGATCCTCACTCTTCATGGCCTCTGCATAATTCTTTGGATCTCCATTAGCAGTGATGAGTGCATAGGAGATAACCTCATCAATGCCATATCTGACCGATCTCCTAATAGTACGCTAAGGCTTGTTCAAAGCCACTCCCATTGGCACATCTCTGTTTGATGTCTATGGCAGCTCTTGCACATCTGAATTACCAGCCTTCCATGCTGATTTTTAATCTGAGATAATACTTTTCTGCCTAGCTCCACCTCAATAGGAACACTCCTGTAAGTGGATGTAACCTGCATGCCATCATTCTCTGACTGGCCACCACTGTTCACCTTTGTTTTCTCAGTTTCATCTATCCCAGACCTCTTCAAGATGCTCTTTTCATCAAAGAAAACGTCCATGCTGATCACTGACTTCTGTGCCTAAGAGTCCCACAGTAGGTACCTCTTGATTCCTTATGGATACCCTATGAATGTCATCTTTTAAGATTTTGGGTCTAATTTGCTCCTCTTGATTGCCTCCATATGTGCATAGGCTGTGCAACCGAAGACTTTCAGATGGCCAAGCTTCACCTTCTTTCCACTCCAGACCTTTTCTAAAATGCCTCCATTCAGCTTATAATGAGGAGACCTGTTCATAAGAAAACAAGAAAAAGTTAAAGCATCACCCCAAAAGGACTTTGGGAGTGATGTCTGTAGCCTCAAACTCTATGCATTCTCGGTTAGTGTTCAGTTCATCCTCTGTGTGACACCATTCTGCTGGAGAGTCATCCTCACCGTGTAATGACGTTTGATGCCATTTTTCTCATAGTACCTCCTGAACTCCAGACTAGTATACTCTCCTCCATTATCCGACCTCAGACACTTTATCTATCTTTTTGACTCCTTCTCTACTTTAGCTCTCCAGGCTTTGAATCGGACAAACACCTCTGATTTTTCTCTGATCAGATAAATCCATACTTTTCTTGAAAAATCATCAATAAAAGTAACAAAGTATTTTGCCCCACCTCTAGCTGATATAGGAGCTGGTCCCCATACATTTAAGTGCACTAAATCCAGCACTCCCTCGCTATACTTGGTACTTCTAACAAACTTTATCTTATATTGTTTGCCAAAAATACACGGCTCACAAAGATCCGTGCCCTCCTTCTTCAGGGCTAGGATCAGACCTCTTCTGCTTAGTTCTATGAGCCCATGGTCACTCATATGACCCATCCGATAATGCCATAGCCAATATAATATCTGCTCCTCCTGTGCCACAGCTAGCACCTCTACACTATCATTTACCACTGAGCCTTTCATTTTGTAAAGATTATTGCTCAATCTTCTACCTCTCATCACCACCAAAGCTCCCTTGAAAATTTTTAAACATCCACTCCCAACTTGGCTACTAAAAGCATAACCCTGCTCCTCCAAGTAGCCCAAAAAAATTAATTTTTTTTCAACTCCGGTACATGCCTAACATTTGATAATGTATGAATGATCCTGTCGTACATCCTCATCCTGATAGAGCTAATTCTAGCTACTTTGCATGGGTTATCATCTCCAAGGCTGATACTTCCATCATCGGCCTTCTGGTAGGTAACAAACCACTCTCGATGAGAAGTATAGTGGTGCGAGCATGCTGAATCTAATATCCACATAGTATCACACTCTATGGATCCATCTGATATAACTAGCAGATCTTCTCCACTACTTATAGAAGCTGTATTATCTCCCTTGCTGGTCTTCCCTTTTTCTAATCTTAAAAGGGGACAATCTCTCCTCAGGTGTCCAAGCTGATGACATTTATAATATTTCAATATCATCTTCCTTTGATCGTGAGACTTTGACCTACCCTTAGATTTTTCTCTTGTCTTCTCCTTTGATCTTTTCTGTCTTTCGTTCACAGCTAAGATCTCAAACTTAGGATCTCCCTGAAGGAAAATTCTGATTTCTCGGTCCAGGTTCGTTCAGATCTGATCAGATCAAGAGATATATTTCAAAAAATTTTCTCTTAGATCTATATCATATCTGAGATGTTTCAGATCTAATTCTTATTATTTTAATGATTAAAATAAATTTAGATAAATTAAATCAAATTTAACTTACCATGAATCGGGTAATCCGATTACCCATTGATGATCCTGTATGCAGCGAAAGGTTCTAGATCTAGCCACGCAAGCGCCTGGCCTCTACCGATATCCACTCGGGTTGGATCTGGAGATCCTCTTCTTCTCTATCACGTCTCCAAAAATTAGATCTGGATCTGATCTGGAGGATCTTCAAAACTCTTTTGAAGATCAGCAGTCGTCCTTTGCAGCAGTGCAGCCTTCTTGCTTTTGATCGCCTTTCTTTGATCTGGATCGCACCAACCAAGATCCAAAACTATTTTGGACGTGGAGAGGAGAGGGAGAAGAAGCTTTGGCATGGAGGAGGAGAGGAGAAAAGGCCTTTGGGCATATGGAAACTCTTATCTCAATCAATCTTTGAGTTGGGCGCAGGGTCTTATTTATAGACTACCTATGATCCAACTCCTCTTCTTCCCAACCAATCACAACCCTTTGTGAAATCAGATCTAAATCTGATTGGTGGGAATAGAGTCCCCTGGATTCCTCCTTAGAGGGTGCCTAAGACCAGTCAAAGTTGGTTCTTAGAAGAACTCTAATTGGAATCCAAAAAGGAGATGGAGTCCTTGTCCAACAAGGACTCCTAGGCGCCTCCAACTTGGGCACACGCCTAGGGTGGCGTGCGCCCTCCTCCTTGCCAGGTTCTGGCAGGGGGACAGGCCCCCACCAGCTCTCCAATAGGTGCATGACATGTGGTCAAAAGTCAAAGTGTCAATGGTCAACGTTTGACCAGTCAAAGGTAGACTTTTGACCAAAGTCAAAGAACAAGAAATGGCAGGTGACCAAAAATGGCAGGTAATGTCTTACAAAATAAGACAACCTTTTCTGACTTGGACAACCTCCAGTCAGACCATATGAAGGCCTCTGATTGAGCACAAACTCCTTTGGCTCAGTCAGGACAACTTATTTATGATAGTAAAAGAAGAACGTTAGGTTCAATCGAGTGCTAGCACGATTTTCCTTGAACCTAATTGAATCTCATTCAGATCAATTGAACTAGATCAGTTCAATTGATGATCACCAGATTCAAACCCTTGTTTGTGTGACCCAGTTAGGTTCAGTTCTGTATGGTAATGGGATATGTCATGATCTCTATCATCGACATCATCGAAACTCCTTTCGATGGATCAGAACTCTTCTGATTCGAACAGCTAGAATGATCGATCATCTAAATCATTCTAATTGCTCCCAAAATCCACCAGTGACACCTAGCAGTATATGGTGGCAACCCATCAGAGCTGAATGCGAACCTCTTGGTGCAGCTACCTGTGTGATTAAGTTCTTCTATCTTGAGCCCCGATCAGATTAGGGTTAAGGTGAAACTCGTCAAACCCTAGTCTCTGTCATATGATGTAATCATTCGATTCGAAGTCCAATGTGAAAATCTAAATAGAAACTCTTTCTATTATTTCACTCTGCCATGGCCATGGATTTCTGGACTTGATTCTCATGATCATCATAGGGCTGCTCCTCTACCACCGAGGTAGATAGATTCCATCTTGATGCCAATCCAGTTCCTACAATGAACATGCTATAGCCAACATACACCTCAGGGTTCCATATGGCTAGGAGACCGAGTAATGGTGTAGTCAAACTATAACACCCTCAAGGTGAACTGCCGATGCACCTCAGGTCAAAGAACCAGACACACTACTGCAGCATCGAGTCAGTCATTGACGAGAAGGTAGACTCCCTAATGACTACTCGAGGTGGTCACGCTCAGTGCCCTCGTTCTCTAACGAGTACCTGTACTCTCGCTCCGGTGTCTCCACACCGTAGACTCAAGACTCATCTACTAAAGAGAAGCGATTGTACACCAACCTTCCGGATCAATCACCATCCTCGTGATGATCCTATGGTCGGGAGCATTTTATGAGTTAATAATGATTATTCATGTCTTAAATTTTCAACTCTTGAAAATATGAATTATCATTACCATTAACTCAAAGGATGTATCACAGACACTAAATACACATATGTGATAGAAAATAACCCATTTTATTGATATTAGTCAAAATTATAATTTTGCCCCTAGAAGTGTATTACAAGTGTCAGCCAATTCTGGCTTCTAGGGCACATATATCTAACAATCTCCCACTTGTCCTAAAGCCAATTGGCTACAAGTCTAAGTCCCATCTTCTCAAGGTGGGCTTCGATCTTCTGCTGGCCCAACGGCTTTGTAAGTGGGTCTGCCACATTATCTGTGGAGTTGACTCTCTTGACCTCGACATAACCCTTCTCGAGGTAATCGCGGATGAGGTGGTATCGCCGCTCAATGTGCTTGGATTTTTGGTGAGACCTCGGCTCCTTAGCAAGGGCTATGGCGCCATTGTTGTCGCAGTATAGAGGAATGGCATCTGATGGCATTACTCCAATTTCTGCAGCAAACTTCTTGTACCAGAATGCTTCCTTCGCAGCCTCTGATGCAGCGATATATTCTGCTTCCATGGTGGAATCTGCTATCACATTTGCTTGGAACTCTTCCAGCTGACAGCACCACCATTGCACACAAACAGACTCCCAGATGTCGACTTTCGATCATCTATATCGGACATGAAATCCGAGTCTGTGTATCCCTGGACTTGGAGTTCTCCATTACCAAAGACCAACATCATATCCTTAGTTCTTCTCAAGTACTTAAGGATACATTTCACAGAAGTCCAGTGTTCTTCACCTGGATTTGACTGATATCTGCTTGTGACACTCACAGCATGGGCTATATCAGGTCGTGTACATAGCATGGCATACATGAGGCTCCCTATTGCAGAAGCATAAGGGATCTTGCTCATGCGTTCTATTTCCTCAGGTGTGCTAGGGCACATCTTCTTGGAAAGATGAATACCATGTCTGAAGGGTATTAATCCCCTCTTAGAGTTTTCCATACTAAACCTCTTTAGTACTTTCTCTATGTACATCTTCTGTGAAAGTCCTAGCATCCTATTCGGTCTATCCCTATAGACCTTAATTCCTAGAATAAAGGATGCTTCACCTAGGTCTTTCATGGAGAATTCCTTGGACAACCATATTTTGACTGTTGTCAACATGGGAATATCATTCCCAATAAGGAGGATGTCATCCACGTACAATACGAGGAAGACAACAGCGCTCCCACTGACCTTTTTGAAAACACATGGTTCCTCTTCATTTTTGATGAAACCAAACTTTTTGATCACATCATTGAAATGAGTGTTCCAGCTCCGAGATGCTTGCTTAAGTCCATATATGGACCTTTGCAGCTTGCAAACCTTGTGATCAGTATCACTGGATGTGAAACCTAGCGGCTGTTCCATATAGATATCTTCCTCAAGATATCCATTTAAGAATGCCATTTTCACGTCCATTTGCCATATTTCATAATCGAAATAGGCTGCAACGGCAAGCAATGTGCGGATGGATTTTAGCATAGCCACTGGGAAAAAGGTATCCTGATAGTCAATGCCTTCGCGTTGACTATAACCTTTTGCCACTAGTCTAGCCTTGAATGTCTCCACATTCCCATCTGCACCAATCTTTCTCTTGAAGATCCATTTACACCCAATAGGTACTATACCTTCTGGTGGATCTACCAAGGTCCAGACTTGGTTTGAGTGCATCGAGTCAATTTCTGACTGCATTGCCTCTAGCCATTTCTCGGAGTCGATATCTGATATCGCCTCGTTGTAGGTTTTGGGATCATCACCATGAGCACCATTACCTACGAGGAACATTTTCTCTACTTCCTCTGAAATAATACCTAAGTATCTTTCAGGGGGATGGAAAACTCTTTCCGATCTACGAGGTGGAGGAGGTAGTGTTCTTATTGGCTCAACCTGATTTGGTTCCAATTGGTCCTTAGCTCGTTGTACTTGTGAGACTTTCTCATCAAGCTTAATCTGCTTTCCAATGCCGCTATCTTGAATAAACTATTTTTCAAGAAAGATGGCATGTCGACTCACAATCACATTGTGGTCTTCTGGAATGTAGAAATAGTATCCTAATGACTCTTTAGGATATCCTATGAATCGAGCTCTAAAGGACCTAAACTCTAACTTGTCCGCTTGTTGTCTTTTGACATGAGCCGGACAACCCCAAATTCTGAGATGACTCAGACTTGGTTTCTTACCGTGCCATATCTCATACGGTGTGGTAGGAACGGTTTTAGAGGGAACCCTATTCAGTAGATAAATTGAAGTTAACAATGAGTGTCCCCAAAGAAAATCAGGGAGGTCTGTGAAGCTCATCATGGATCGAACCATATCCAATAGAGTCCGATTTCTCCATTCTGAAACTCGTTGAGTTGAGGTGTTCCTGGTGGAGTCCATTGAGAGACTATGCCATTTTTCTTGAGATAGTCTAGGAATTCTTCGGCTAAGGTATTCACCTCCTCGATCTGATCGAAGAACCTTAATGGGTTTTTCAGTTTGTTTTTCTACTTCATGTCTGAATTCTTTGAACTTTTCAAAAGCTTCAGACTTGTGTCTCATAAGATACACATACCCATACCTAGACAGATCATCGGTAAAGGTAATGAAGTAGACAAAATTGCCTCTAGCCGGCACATCAAATGGGCCGCACACATCAGTATGTACTAGGGCAAGGAGATCTGTGGCCCTCTTCCCCATGTCCAACAAAAGGGAGTTTAGTCATTTTGCCTTGAAGACAAGATTCACAAGTTGGATATGACTCGAAAGTCAATGGACTCAATAGCCCATTTTTCTCCAATTTGTTGATCCTATCTTCTGCTATATGACCTAATCTCAGGTGCCATAGATATCTATCGTTTGGACTATCCCTAGGTCGTTTGGCATTCACGTTTTGCTCGATAGTTAGAATAGGTACATCAATATGTAGCTGATAAAGACCATTAATAAGGAAACCATTTGCAATTTTATTTCTTTCATAAAGAATGTTACAATGGTCCTTAAAGAAGGTAATCACATAGCCTTCTTGTGCTAAGCATGAAACAGAAATCAAATTCCTGCTAGCTGCAGGCACATAATAACAGTCTTTCAAAACTAAGTCTAAACCAGATGGTAATCGAAGAGGGTATGTTCCCACGGCTACTGCAGCAACTCTTGCTCCATTACCGACGCGTAGGATCATGTCTCCATCCCTCAGCCTCCTGCTATCCTCAAGACCCTGCATGGAAGTGCACAGATGAGCACTAGAACCAGAGTCAAGCACCCAACTGGATGCAGAAGAAACCGTAAGGTTAGACTCAATAACGAGCATACCTCCAGAAGGACCTTCCTTCTTGTTCTTCAGGGTGGCCAGGTAAGTAGGGCAGTTCCGCTTCCAATGGCCGTCGCTGTTGCAATGGAAACACTTTCCTTTGACATCGGCCTTTCTTCTTCGGCTTCTGCCTTCTTCTTCTTTGATCCTTCCACCTTTTGCTTTTTCACAGACTTCTTTTTCTTTCCATAAGACTTTCTTTTGGAAGAAGTCCGTTCCATAGCAAGAACTGAGCCTTTAGAACCTTTCATAGAAAGCTCAGCGGTAACCAGCATATTCATTAATTCGGCCAAGGAATTTTGAAGTTTATGCATGTGGTAATTCATGATGAATTGCCCATATGCATCAGTCAAGGATTGCAGAATAATATCGTTCTGCAGGTCCAAGTCTAACTTCACACCGAGCTTCTCAAGCTCTTCCATGTCCTTGATCATTGTCAGACAGTGATCTTGGACTGACTGCCCATCACGCATCTTAGCCTTAAAAAGTCATTTCGTGACTTGATATTTGGCTGCGCGACTCTGTTCACCAAACATCTCCTGCAGGTGAGCCAACATTTGGCGAGCAGTCCCGATATCTTCATGTTGGCGCTGGAGCTCATCAGACATCGAGCCCAACATGTAATATCTGGCCTTATTATCTTCGTCTATCCATTTTCCAGAGACGCTCTCTGTTCAATAGATGGACGGGCTGGTAAGGTGGGAGGGTCCTGGTCCAAAACATGGGTTAACTTCTCGGAACCCAAAACTAATTTTGTAGTTCCTGAGCCAATCTTTATAATTGGGTCCAGTCAGTCTATGTGTGTCCAGGATACGTGCCAATGGGTTGGACGCAGACATTTTTCCTGTAGAGAGTCAAAGATTCTAGTTAGATACTGTAATTTTGACTTGACCAATTTATTTAGGGATTTTATTTTTAAACAAATTAGCTCCCACTATTTTCTCGGATCCCTACACTCCCTCTGTAGAGATGCGAAAAATCTCCATGATTAATGATTTCTAGTGGGTGGTGCGGTCTCACCAACTGACTCATCACCTCACCTAACAGTTATTGGTGATGGGTTAGCCAATGAGTGAACAACTCTTGTTCAATGATTCTCTAATCATGGTGCACCCAAACTTGGTCTCTAATTCATGAATCTCACCGTATCCGAAATATTGATCCACTCCTTAGTTAAGTCAGACCCACCATTTGCATAGACTGGGTTCCTAATTGAGTCTCTCACCGTATCCAGAATATTGAGCCCAACTCATCCTCCAGCCCATAGCATCCAATGCCTAATAGACATGGTTGCATCTTCCCGGTGCAACTGAGCCACTGTATCCAGCCGAGAACAATCAACCCCGGGAAGGGCCCGCACATCTACAATGGTGGAAGACCTCAGACTTAATCTTTTCTTAGGGAGAATTGATTCAGGTCTCATTAAACTAGACTTGTCATAGTCATAACAATTATGACTAACCTAGTGGCATGGGTTAGCTCGGATTATTGACCACCTCAGATCAGAACTGTGTCAACAGATATGGCCAGGTAAGTGAGACCGGTGGAAGGAATATGCCATTAACTCGTACAAGAACGCATTCAGGTCGAGTAGCTTCCAATTAAAAACCAGTCGGTCGTATGTGCCAAACTTACCTTAAACACCAAATTGTTGAGCCAGAACCAATTGGGTTTGCCTACAATCCAGACTCTAACCTCTTAGCCTAATTAGGTCTTGCTTGATCGTGACTCGATCTTGACCCAGACTTAATCCTATTAGGCTGGTCAATTTAAGCATTGTTGATCCCATCTAACCAAATCTTGATTCGGTTTGATCAACCGCTTATACCTAATTGAGCTACCCAAGCCCAAACCCAGTATTATGAATATGTTTTAGATCTAAAATTCTTAATTTTAGACCTAATTAATATTTCATAATCTTAATTTTTAATTAAGTAGGATTCATAAATAAAATATGCACAATAAATCCTAGGGTTTCAAGATCTAGGGTTTTGCAAAAAATAAGTTTTGGATTTCTGATTAAGGACAAACACGCAGCACCCCTACACATCATAAGAACACCCCATCGAATAAAAAGAGAGAGCCTTCAAACCCTTCTTCGTTCTTATGACCAGACGGTCAAGAGGAACGCCTTAATCAGGAACATGCAATACTACAAAATAGTTTTAGATCTATATCATATATCTCATATATAAATCAGATCTAATTATAGCATATTTTACATACATATCATGTATCAAATCATGCATATTTTCATATCTAAATTATCTCATAATAATCTGAAAATTAGATTTAAATTGATCTTATCAAAATAAACCCTAATCTAGACAATTATGTAGAACTATTTCACAACTAGTCTAGACATGCATCAATCATATCTCATATGATATTCAAATTAAATAATTTTTATTTACTATTTTTCAGATGTCATTGTAACACTTATAATATCAAAAAATAGTAAATAAAAGGATCTAAAATATGATTTAATCAGATTAAATCAAAAACATGCAAGACTATTCTATAGAACTATTCTATTCTAGAACTAGTCATGCATATCTTCTAATCTTAGATCCAAATCATTTAATTTTAATTTTTTCTAATTTTAGATCTGATCACATCTCATGTGACATCTAAAATCAATTTTTTTCTAATTAAAATAAATTTAAAATTAGATCTAAACACTTTTAGAACCAAGGCTCTGATACCAGTTGAAGGAAAATCCTGATTTTTTGGTCTAGGTTCGTTCAGATTTGATCAGATCAAGAGATATATTTCAAAAATTTTTCTCTTAGATCTATATCATATCTGAGATATTTCAGATTTGATTCTTATTATTTTAATAATTAAAATAAATTTAGATAAATTAAATCAAATTTAACTTACCTTGAATTGGGTAATCCTATTACCCGTTGATGATCCTGTATGCAGTGGAAGGTTCTGAATCTAGCCATGCAAGCGCCTGGCCTCTACCGATATCCACTTAGGCTGGATCTAGAGATTCTCTTCTTCTCTATCACATCTCCAAAAATTAGATCTAGATCTGATCTGAAGGATTTTCAAAACTCCTTTTGAAGATCAGCAGTTGTCCTTTGTAGCAGTGCAGCCTTCTTGCTTTTGATCATCTTTCTTTGATCTGGATCGCATCAACCAAGCTCCAAAACTATTTTGGATGTGGAGAGGAGAGGGAGAAGAAGCTTTCGCATGGAGGAGGAGAGGAGAAAAGGCCTTTGGGCATATGGAAACTCTAATCTCAATCAATCTTTGAGTTGGGCGCAGGGTCTTATTTATAGACTACCTGTGATCCAACTCCTCTTCTTCCCAACCAATCACAACCCTTTGTGAAATCAGATCTAAATCTGATTGATGGGAATAGAGTCCCCTGGATTCCTCCTTAGAGGGTGCCTAAGACCAGTCAAAGTTGGTTCCTAGAAGAACTCTAATTGGAATCCAAAATGTAGATGGAGTCCTTGTCCAACAAGGACTCCTAGGCGCCTCCAGCTTGGGTACACGCCTAGGGTGGCATGCGCCCTCCTCCTTGCCAGGTTCTGGTAGGGGGACAGGCCCCCATCAGCTCTCCAATAGGTGCGTGACATGTGGTCAAAAGTCAAAGTATCAATGGTCAACATTTGACCAGTCAAAGGTAGACTTTTGACCAAAGTCAAAGAACAAGAAATGGTAGGTGACCAAAAATGGCAAGTAATGTCTTACAAAATAAGACAAATTTTTCTGACTTGGACAACCTCCAGTCAGACCATATGAAGGCCTCTAATTGAGCACAAACTTCTTTGGCTCAGACAGGACAACTTATTTATGATAGTAAAAGAAGAACGTTAGGTTCAACCGAGTGCTAGCATGATTTCCTTGAACCTAATTGAATCTCATTCAGATTAATTGAACTGGATCAGTTCAAATGATGATCACCAGATTCAAACCCTTGTTTGTGTGACCCAGTTAGGTTCAGTTCTGTATGGTAATGGGATATGTCATGATCTCTATCATCGACATCATCAAAACTCCTTTCGATGGATCAGAACTCTTCTGATTCGAACAGCTAGAATGATCGATCATCTAAATCATTCTAATTGCTCCCAAAATCCACCAGTGACACCTAGCAGTATATGGTGGCAACCCATCAGAGTTGAATGTGAACCTCTTGGTGCAGCTACTTGTGTGATTCAGTCCTTCTATCTTGAGCCCCAATCAGATTAGGGTTAAGGTAAACTCGTCAAACCCTAGTCTCTGTCATATGATGTAATCATTCGATTCGAGTCCAATATGAAAATCTAAATAGAAACTCTTTCTATTATTTCACTCTACCATGGCCATAGATTTCTGCACTTGATTCTCATGATTATCATAGGGCTGCTCCTCTACCACCGAGGTAGATAGATTCCATCTTGATGCCATCCAGTTCCTACAATGAACATGCTATAGCCAACATACACCTCAGGGTTCCATATGGCTAGGAGACTGAGTAACGTAGTCAAACTATAACATCCTCAAGGTGAAATGCTGATGCACCTCAGGTCAAAGAACCAGACACACTACTGCAGCATCGAGTCAGTCATTGACGAGAAGATAGGCTCCCTAATGACTACTCGAGGTGGTCACACTCAGTGCCCTCATTCTCTAATGAGTATCTATACTCTCGCTCTGGTGTTTCTACACCGTAGACTCAAGACTCATCTACTAAAGAGAAGCGATTGTACACCAACCTTCTGGATCAATCACCATCCTCGTGATGATCCTATGGTCGGAAGCATTTTATGAGTTAACAATGATTATTCATGTCTTAAATTTTCAACTCTTGAAAATATGAATTATCATTACCATTAACTCAAAGGATGTATCACAGACACTAAATACACATATGTGATAGAAAATAACCCATTTTATTGATATTAATCAAAATTATAATTTTGCCCTTAGAAGTATATTACAAGTGTCAGCCAATTCTGGCTTCTAGGGCACATATATCTAACACTCCCTTGCAGATCTTCTTTCTTTGCTCATTTGATCTGAGCACACCAACAACCTCTTCATAGTTTAGGGTCTCCTTCCCATAAACTAGAGTTGTTATGAGACCATCACACAAACCTGGGAGAGAACATAATAGCAGCAATGCCTGATCCTCCTCGTCGATCTTCACATCCAAACTCATCACCTCAGAACACACCTGATTGAACCTTTGGATATGTGCAACAAGATCTCTGCCTTCGTCCATCCTTAGACTATATAGTTCTTTCTTCAACCACAACTTGTTCATCATGTTCTTCCCCATGTTTGTATTCTCCAATCTCTCCCAGAGCCACTTTGCCATCATTTTTGTGCAAACATCAGGCAAGCCCTGATTGGCCAAGCACATCCGAATTGTACTAAAAGCAATTTTCTCCAACTCTTTCCAATCCTCAGCACTGATCTTTTCCGACCTTTCTTTTGTCAAGACCTTTTAGATCCTCTGCTGAACCAACAAGTCCTTTACTCTTTGCTGCCATAGGATAAAGTTTCTCTTACTATCGAACTTCTCAAAATCCACCATGAATCCACTTGATCCCATGACTTCAAACAAGTCAAGAACAGATCCCTAACATCCTTCACGATCACACACTAGTAAAACTATCCTTCATAGAGGATCTAACTAGCCCTAGATCCTCTTTCCAAACTTCTGTATCACTATTCTTCCATGTAAACAATCTCCACCTCAATCTAAAGATAACCACAAAGCAAACTAAAAGTTTTAGGAGAAAACCTGGTGCAACAGATCCTGGATATAGTAAATCCTAGGTGTCTTCCTTCCTTCCACGCAACATCACTCTGATACCAAATGTTGGAAATATGCACTCTTCCCACATGGATTGGCATGGCTGCCAATGATTAGCCAAGCAATCAAGAATGTACTTCTTAGAGATCTCTACAGAAGCACGATCAAATAAAATAAGGAATAGAGAAGAAGAGAAGAAGAGGTTTTTAAAAGAAAAGAGCTTTTATTCAGTATATTTCAGTACTCTTACAACCTTGATATGTTTTCAGTATATATACTTTACAAAGGGTCAAGCCCAAGCTCATAGAAAAACTCTCCAAACCCAAACAACCCACGTACATAAAATAATAATCCATAAAAATTAAGCCAGCCCAATTTCAGACTGAGCCGACTAACCTACGATTGGGTCGGCTCAGTCCTAGACTGAGCAGACCCAGTTGTGTATCATGCCAATAGTCCAAAAATGCTGCTCTCTCTCTGGATTTTCCTCTAAGACTTAGCCAACCCAATTTCCAACTGAGCCAGCTCAGTCTCAGAGTGAGCCGGTCCAATTTCTAAACTTTACTATTGAGATTGATTCTTCTTCCGACTCGCTCCCATCTTTTCATGACCTATCTTCTCATATTTTGAAGACTTGGGAGTGCCACTTCTGAGCTCACAACTTGATCATCAAAGGGTCTTGCCAGAGCAACCCCCCTAGGCTCTGAACGAGACTTATTTTGCAGATCATCGATGGTGATCTTTTCTTCTCCAAATCTAATGCTTCTCCAACGATGACTAGATTTTGCACCAATAGGATTGGCGCTAAAGAAAGGAACCTCTATTCTTGAGGTTCTCTTGTTCTTAATGGAGTGCTCAGCAGTGATCTCTCTTCTTCTTCTCTAGAGTTCTTTCAAAAAAAAATGCCTCTCAGGAAAGCTTAAACCCGATGGTCAATGGCCTCTGCAGCTAGATTCCGTCCAGATCTATCTACTCCCACTTCAGCTCTGACAACTCAAGCTCCACCTACAGCCATGGTGGATGTGGGATAGTTCAACCAACTGATCCAGTAGGTTTATGATCTCACAGAGGTGGTGCAGGCCATGCAGCGACAGACTCCGACACTAATTCAATCGGAGCAGGCTTCTTCGAAGCCCCATGATTCGGTCTGAGAATGGTCGACTTGGGCTAGCTGGCCAGTGACCTCCAAAAAGAAAAAGCAGAGAGTCAAGAGCCCCTGCTCTAATCATGACTCTATCCCTAGGGGAACTTTGCCCCGTTCAACCAAAGGACCTTAGAAATCCACGATCGAGAGAGTCTGGATCAAAAACTACAAGAGATGAATCGATGGATCGAGAAACTCCACCATGCTCCCCCCTCTCATGGTAGTGATATCTGTACCGATCCTCCTTTCTCTCAATGCATCATGCACAAACCGATCCCACCAAACTTCAAGCTCCCTCAATTTGAGAGCTACGATGGGACCTCCGATCCGGTTGATCACCTGAAGGCCTTCTGAACCATGATATTGCTCCATGGTGCACTAGACGCCATTCTCCATCGAGCCTTCCCATCCATCCTAAAGGAAGCCACCAAAAATTGGTACTCAATCCTCAAGCTGAATGCCATCTTCTCATTTGACCAGATGAGCCATTAGTTTGTGGCTCATTTTGTTAGTAGCCAACGTCCCAAGCGGGAATCGAAATCCCTCATCAACATCAAGCAATAGGAGGAAGAATCCATCCGAGCTTTTGTTAATTGATTCAATGCCTTTGTGCTAGAGGTCCAAAACCTAGACCAATTTGTTGTGATGGCCGTGCTAAAGGATGGCCTTCAAAAGAATAATCTACTGTTCTCCTTGAAGAAGAAGTACCCCAGGGATTTTGCTGATATGCTTGCTCGAGCTGAAGGGTATGCTTGAGTGAAAGAGGCCTTCAAGGCCAAGAATAATGAAGCCATTGGAGAGCGGCGAATCGATGAGCCAAGCAGGCCTACTGAGGAAGAAAAATTGAGTGAAGCTCGGCCATACTCCCAAACTCTTCCTAAGCGTAAGCGAGCCCAAACTCCTACCCGAGCTTAGAAGCAAGAAAGCCCTGACAGAAGGGCATGACAGGGTCCCCCCCTCTGAAGGTTCCATAATTATGCCCCCCTCAATGCTCCAAAAATGCAAGTGCTGATGAAGATTAAGGAGCAGATGCCAAGGCCTAAAAGGATGTGCTCCTATCCTGATAGATGCAATCCAAATAAGTTCTGCCTCTGTCATCGTGACCACGATCATGATACTGAAGAATGTATTCAACTTTAAGATGAGATCGAGGAGCTCATCAGGCAAGGCAGACTTGGTCGATTTCTATGGTGTCGACCTAAAGGGCGAGAAGATCGGCTAAGGGCATTGCTACAACCAGAACCGCAAAGAGAAGAGCAGCAGGCGGATCGGCCACCCCTTGGCATCATCAACACCATCTCTTAAGGACTTCGATGAGGGGAGGCTAATGGGTCAGTCGAGCCCAGGAAGAGGTGGAGAACTAAAGATCCCATCGCTTTCATCGATGAGGATGCTCAAGGAGTCCAGTTCCCATACAATAATGCAGTTGTAATCTTTTTAAACACTGCCGACTATGATATGCACCATATTTTGGTAGATAATGGAAGCTCTGCTAATATTTTATTTTATGATGCTTTCTCAAAAATGTCCTTACTCAATAACCACTTGAGACTTATGAACTCCCCATTGGTAGGCTTCACTGGCGATGCCATGCCAGTTGAGGGCATAATAATTTTGACTATGACTGTAGGGCAATGCCCAAAGCTGGTTAAGGCACAAGTTGATTTTCTAGTCCTAAAGGCTCCATTTGCCTACAATGCTATTCTCGATCGACATAGTTTGAACGCGCTCCGAGTAGTGGTGTCAACTTATTATCTAAAGGTAAAGTTCCCAATAAGCTACGAAATTGAAGAGATCAGGGGAGACCAGGCATTGGCAAGATGCTGTTACTCCATTGCCCTACAGAAAAACATCCCGCCCGATCATTATCCTATTGATGGGCTGGATGTCCGTGATGACCTTATCGAGAAGCGAGGCAAGCCTATGGAGGACCTCTATCTGTGCCCTTAAATGACGGGAGCATGGAGCACACTGTGCAGATCGGCTCCAACTTGGGGGATGAGGTTCGAGAGTGACTCGTCACATTCCTCAGGAAGAATGCGGACATCTTCGCCTAGGTCTCAACAGACAAGCTAGGAATTGATGTCGAGGTCATGAAACATTAGCTGGCCATTGATCCTAAGTATCAACCAATAAAAGAGAAGATGCACAACCACACCCTAAAGAGGTAGAAAGTAATTGTAGAAGAAGTAGAAAAGCTCCTCAAAGCTGGATTCATCCAGAAAGTTAATTATCCGAGCTGGGTCTCAAACGTAGTTCTCGTCAAAAAGGCAAACGACAAGTAAAGGATGTGTATAGACTTCAAAAAACTAAACAAAGTCTACCCAAAAGATAGCTACCCTCTACCTAGGATTGATCAACTAGTAGATGCAACCTCGGGCTATGAGCTCCTTACCTTCATGGATGCCTTTTTCGACTATAACCAAATACGGATGGCACCAAAAGATGAGAAGAAAACTGCTTTTGTTACTGACTGTGGTTTTTACTGTTATAGGGTTATGCCTTTTAGACTCAAAAATGCAAGGGCAACATACCAGTGCCTGATCAACAAGATCTTCAAGGAGCAGGTCGGCCGCAATATGGAGGTGTATATGGATGACATGCTCGTCAAAAGTTGAGCTTTAATAAACCACATCACCGACTTTGAAGTGACCTTAAGTGTACTTAAGAAGTACAAGATGAAGCTAAACCCAATCAAGTTCACCTTTGGTGTGACCTCAAAAAAGTTTCTAGGATTTATGGTGTCCAGACATGAGATTGAAGCAAATTCAGAGAAAATCTAAGCTATTTAGGAGATGACTGTTCCAAAAATAATCAAAGAAGTTCAACGACTGACTGAAAATATGGCATCCCTAAATCGCTTTGTCTCGAGATTGGTTGAGCGATGCATATCCTTCTTCCAAGTTCTCAAGCAACTAAAGAACTTTGCTGGACGATGGAGTGCCAACGAGTGTTTAAGAAGCTCAAAAACTACCTCGACTCACCCCCAGTATTGGCAAAGCCTGAATTCAGAGAAGAATTATTCTTTACCTAGCAGTCTCCTCAGTGGTCTTGGCAGTAGTCCTGGTCAAGGAGGAAGCAAAAATACAGCGACCAGTCTACTATATAAGTCGGGTCCTGAGGGATGCAGAGATCAGGTACTCTAAGTTAGAGAAATTGACTTACTCTCTTCTAATTGCTTCTAGGAGACTTCGACCTTACTTTCATGGGCACACCATAATGGTCCTCATGGATTAACCAATAAAAGTAGTCCTTCATCGAATGGATGCTTTTAGAAGAATCGCAAAATGAGCAATCAAGCTCACGAAGTTTAACATCAATTATCGACCCCGACCATCGATCAAAGCTCAGATATTGATAAATTTTATAGTAGAATGTACCATTTCAGATGAAGCCGAGATTGAACAGAATGAGACCGACATCCCATGGTTGCAACCGAGCCTCCTCAAAGAGAGTGCCGACCTTTTCAAAGCTTTTCAGACCCTGTACGTGGATGGTTCGTCCAACACTGCTAGAGCAGACACGGGGTTGGTCTTAGTCAACCCCGAGGGAGTCATCGACGAATATGCGCTACGCCTCAAATTCTCTGCAACTAATAATGGGGTCGAGAATGAAGCATTGATCGTCGGGCTAAAAATAGCAAGAGAGTTAAAAGTAGATCAGCTTCAAGCCTATAATGATTTTCAATTAGTGGTCGGCCAAGTTAGTAGCAACTATGAAGCACGGGAGGAAAGTATGATGAAGTACCTTAAGAAAGTAAAGAATTTGACTCCGACCTTCGACGATTTTGGCATTCAATAGATTTCAAGGGCAAAAGATATAAGAGCTGACCTCCTCTCTAAATTGGCCAGTTTAGCCCCAGCCAAACTATCCAAAGAAGTATTTTTTGAAATTCTAAAATATTCAAGCTTAGAGAAATCACAGCTTGTTATACAGATGGAGCACGAGCCGAGCTGAATTGACTCGTTAGTTATCTATCTCAAAGAGGAAGTTCTTCCTCATGATCCGAAAGAAGCTCGAAAACTTAGAAATCAAGCCTCCCGGTATGTTTTATATGAGGATAAGTTGTATAAGAGATTATATTTACTACCGCTTTTGAGATGTCTCCGATCTTCAGAGACCAACTTTGCACTATGGGAAGTGCATGAGAGAATTTACGAAAATCATGTAGGAGCCAGATCCCTATCTAAAAGACTACTTCGGCAAGAGTACTATTGGCCAACCTTGTACCATGACTCTATAGAGTATGTCAAGAAATGTGACCACTATCAGAGAAATGTAAATATATAAAGACAGTCGGCCTCCGAGCTTACTCCACTAAGCGCACCTTGGCCATTTGCACAGTGGGGAATGGATATACTTGGCCCTTTTCCAATGGCATCCGAATAATAGAAGTTCCTCCTGGTAGTGATCGACTACTTCACCAAATAGGTTGAAGCCGAACCACTAGCAAACGGTACTAAGACTAAGGTACAGGACTTCGTCTGAAAGTCAATCGTCTGTCGATTTGATTTGCCCTAAATTCTAATAACAGATAATGGGCGATAGTTTGCTAGAATGAGGTTCGTTGAGTTTTGCGAAAATCTAAACATCTCCCATCACTTCACGTCAGTGGTCCATCCACAGACAAATAGTGAAGCAGAGGTGACCAATAGAATTTTACTATAGGACATCAAGGCAAGGCTTGAAAGAGCAAGGAAGACTTGGGCAGATGAACTCTACCACGTTCTTTGGGCATACCGAACTACGCATAAGATATCAACTAGAAAAACACCATTCACCCTAACCTTTAGGATAGAGGCAGTCATCTCAGTTGAGCTTAAACTTTCATCAGCATGGATCATGGCCTTCAATGAGTATCGTAACTCATAGGATCTTAGAGTTAATCTTGATCTATTGAAAGAAAAGAGAGAAGATGCCCAAGTTTGGATAACAGCCTACAGACGAAGAGTAGCCAAATACTATAACTCTAGAGTAAAAAACAAAGCATTCAGGATGGGAGACTTGGTGCTCTCACGAGCATCCATTTTGAAGCCTCAAGAGCAAGGAAAGCTCACCCTAAATTGGGAAGGTCCATATATAGTGGAGGAGGTCATCCAGTCCGAAACTTACCGCTTGAAGGAGCTTGGAGGGGCCACACTCCCATGGCCTTAGAATTTAGAAAACTTAAGAATGTACTACCAGTAACTTTTCTTCAATAAAGTTCTTTCTATTTTAATATCATTACTTCTTGGCACAAAGATTGTGTAATGACAACTCTAAAGCAACCAAAAGTGGCCCGTTAGGAACAGGAGGAGAACCTCATCCTAACATGAGCAAGATTGAAGGCCTCATTGAACTAAGACGAGATGAGGGGAGAGGTCCTACCAACGGCCCTAATGTGCCCCTACAGTTCATTAGGAACAGAAGGAGAACCTCATCCTAACATAAGCAAGATCGAAGGCCTCGCTGAACTAAGACAAGATGAGGGGAGAGGCCCAACCAATGGTCCTAATGTGCCCCTATAGCCCATTAGAAATAGGAGGAGAACCTCATCCTAAGATGAGCAAGGTCGAAGACCTCATTGAACTAAGACGAGATGAGGGAAGAGGCCCTACCAATAATTCTAATGTGCTCCTACAGCCTGATAGGAACAAGAGGAGAACCTCATCCTAACGTGAGCAAGATCGAAGGTCTCATTAAACTAAAACGAGATGAGGAAAAAGGCCCAACTGATGGCCCTAATGTGCCTCTACAGTCTGTTAGGAATAGGAGAAGAACCTCATCCTAACATGAGCAAGGTCAAAAGCCTCATTAAGCTAAGACGAGAACCCACCGATGGATCCGACGAACCTCTACGAGCATACAAGGGGTGGAAGGTCAAGGCCACGCTGATTTAAAATAAGGGAAAGGTCAAGGCCCTACTAACGATTGATGAGCACATTCTCCTACGACCGTGCCAAATGCCAAAGAAAAAATTTGGTCCTAATCCATGGAATGAATCCCTGACCCGACATCCATGATAAGCATCTCGTTAGAAATGAAAGAAAAATCAGACGTCTAGAATCGAATTCGCAAGAGATGATAATGAAAAAGGTACTATTTTATTATGAAGTTAAGTTTGTTATAAGTAAAAGTTAATAAGATCAATTACAATGGGCACAATACAAGCAAGATAGAGGTCGGCAAAGGCCTACTGTGCAGAAAAGTAAATGCATTACAGATAAGATAAAGATCGATGAAACTGATTGCATAAAAAGAAAAAAGAGGGTACATAGATGTCAAAAGTTTAGACCTCGGATGGCTTGCCAACTGGAGAGGTCGGGACATTCTCGACCAGCTCCGACCCTTAGGCAGGCTCGGATGCTGCACTTATAAATTTAGGAGCGACCTCAGCATCGGTGCATGAAGGGTCGGCTCTATCCTCTGGATCTTTTAGGAGGACAACCAGATCAATGTTGGGAAAATTCTCGATGACTCACCCCATGCAAACCTGGAACCCTTCCAAGAAAGCTTTCTGGGCAAAGTCTATTTTGATGTCCTCCATATCCTTGGAGGACTTAAAGTTCTGCACAGCCCTTTCCATGGCAGCGCTAACCTCCTCTTACGCCTTCCTTTTCTCCACCTTTTCTAGAGCTAGCTCGGCCCTCAACTTTGCCATCTCGCCATGCTCCTCTCTCAGTTTATTCTAAAGGCATTCGACTTCAGACGAATGGGTCTTCGAGGTGATCTTTAGAATGTCGACCTCAGCTCGGATCTTCTCAACTTCTATGCGAGCTTTTTTCAGGGCTCTAGAAGCTTCAGCCCAATTTTGGCTTGCTACTTTGGAGTGGGCAAAAAGATAGTGTCCCAGCTGCAAAACACACAATAAATCAGAATCATAAAAGATCCTAGTTCCAAAGCTTAATGGGTATGAAGTCAAAATCAAAAGGAACCACTTACCTCAAGAAAGGCAGCAAATGATTCGTCGAACCTCTCGATGTCATCCTTCTGGTGCATCCTTTCAATGATGTGGGGAAGGATGCTCCCCTCTATTAGTGCCTGGATGATCTCTCGATCATCCAAGGAACCCTGTTCCTAGCCAAGGTCCCCTCCTTCAGAGCTCTTAGCCTTCCGTCTGACCTTCTTGTCAATGGCCCTCTTCTTCTTCTACTCCACAGCTCCCTCTTGCCGAATGGGAGCAAGAGGGATGGCCTCATCAGATAGGGCTGGGCTTGGCATGGTAGCGGTGGGTTCAAGGGCTGGTCCGAACCAAACCAACACAACCCGACTTGACTCTCCAGTCTGGGCCTTCTTCTATGGTTTGCCAGAAGAACCGCCCTTCCTTTTAAGGGTCCAGACCTCCTTCGTCAGCTGGTTCCATTCCTCGAGGGTCATTTCTACAAAAATAAAGTTAGAAGATCAGAAAAATGAATACCATCAAGTCGATCGAATACCACAAACTATCTGTCGGGTTAAGAGGATGGAGGCCAAAATTGAACAAGATTTGCTCGTCCAAGAGTCTAGGGATTGGTGGAGCATCAAAGGACTTCAACTTATCGATCGAGCTCAGATCTTCATTTTCTAGCCCAGGAGCTCGGCGAATCGATTTCCTTACCTCACCCTATGGAGGTAGCCCTAGTTTTAGGGTGGGATGGAAAATGAAGAAGAGCTTTTCCTTCCAACCATGAATGAAGGAAGGGGCATCTTTAAGCAGTCCCTTCCTCCCGAACTATGGAGACACATACCACTAATTCTTAGTCATGGGGTGATGTGTGAGCTCAAAAATGACACTCCCAAGTCTTGAAAACATGAGAAGATAGGTCATGGAAAGATGAGAGTGAGCCAAAAGAAAAATCAATCTCAATAGTAAAGTTCATAAACTGGGCTGGCTCACTCTGAGACTGAGCCGGCTTAGTTGGGAACTAGGTTGGCTCAGTCTAGAACAGGATCGACTAGATCTCAAAGAAAAATTCAGATAGAAAGCAGTATTTTCGTGCTGTTGGCATGGTACACAATTGAATAAAAGCTTGGGCTTGACCTAGTGCAGGTTAGCCAGCTCAATTTTCGTGGGATATTATTTTATGTACGTAGATTATTTGGATTTGGAGAGTTTTTCTATGAGCTTGGGCTTGACCCTTTGTAAAGTATACATACTGAAAATAGATCAAGGTTGTCAGGGAGCTGAAAGATACTGAATAAAAGCTTTTTTCTTTCAAAAATCTCTTCCTCTCTTCTTCTCTATTCCTTGATTTATTTGATCATGGTTCCACAGAGATCTTTAAAAAGTACTTCCTTGATTGCTTGGCTAATCATCGATGGCCATGTCGATCCATATGGAAAGAGCACATATTTCCAACATTCGGTATCAAAGCGGTGTTGAGTGGAAGAAAGGAAGACACCTAGGATTTACTACATCTAGGATCTATTGTACCAGGTTTATCCTAAAACTTCTAGTTTGCTTCGTGGTTATCTCTAGATTGAGGTAAAGATTGTTTACACAGAGGAATAATGATACAAAAGTTTAAAAAAAGGATCTAGGGCTAGTTAGATCTCCTATAAAGGATAGTTTTACTGGTATGTGATTGTGAAGGGTGTTAGGGATCTGTTCTTGACTTATTTAAAGTCATGGGATCAAGTGGATTCAAAATGGATTTTGAGAAGTTCGACGGCAAGAAAAACTTTATCTTATGGCAACAAAGAGTAAAGGACTTGTTGGTTTAGAAGAGGATCTATAAGGTCTTGAAAAAAGAAAGGCCAAAAAAGATCAGTGCTAAGGATTGGAAAGAGTTGGAGAAAATTACTTTTAGTACAATTCAGATGTGCTTGGCTGATCATATTTTGTCCGAGGTTTGCACAGAGACTACGGCAAAGGGGCTTTGGGTGAGACTAGAGAACACATAAATGGGAAAGAATATGACGAACAAGCTATGGTTGAAGAAATAATTGTATAGTCTGAGGATGCCCGAAGGCAACGATCTTATTGCACATATTCAAAGGTTCAATTAGGTGTGTTCTGAGGTAATGAGTTTGGATGTGAAGATCGACGAGGAGGATCGGGCATTGCTGCTATTATGTTCTCTCCTAGGTTTGTATGATGGTATCATAACAACTCTAGTTTATAAAAAGAAGATCCTAAACTATGAAGAGGTTGTTAGTGTGCTCAGATCAAATAAGCAAAAGGAGAAGATCTACAAGGGAGACCCTAAGTCTGAGATCTTGGCTGTGAACGAAAGATAGGAAAGATCAAAGGAGAAGACAAGAGAAAAATCCAAGGGTAGATCAAAGTTTCGAGATCAGAGGAAGATGATATTGAAATGTTATAAATGTCATCAGCCTAGACACCTGAGGAGATATTGTCTTCTTTTGAGATCAGAAAAAGAGAAAGCCGGCAAGGGAGATGATACAGCTTCTGTGAGTAGTGGAGAAGACCTTCTAGTTGCATCAGATGGATCCATAGAGTATGATACTATGTGGATATTAGATTCAGCATGCTCGCACCACTATACTTCTCATCAAAAGTGGTTTGCTATCTATCAGAAGGTCGATGGTGGAAGTGTCAGCCTTGGAGATGATCATCCATACAAAGTAGCTGAAATTGGCTCTACCAGGATAAGGATGTACAATGGAATCATTCGTACATTATCAAATGTCAGGCATATACCAAAGTTAAAAAAGAATTTGATTTCTTTGGGCTACTTGGAGGAGCAGGGTTATACTTTTAGTAGCCAGGCTGGGAGTGGATGTTTGAAAATTTTTAAGGAAGCTTTGGTGGTGAGGAAAAATAGAAGACTGAGCAGCAATCTTTATAGAATGAAAGGCTTGATGGTAAATGATAGTGTAGAAGTGCTAGCAACGGCACAAGAGGTGCAGATTTTATATCGACTGTGGCACTATCGAATGGGTCATATGAGTGATCGTGGGCTCACAGAACTAAGCAGAAGAGGTATAATCCCAATTCTAAAGAAGGAGGGCATAGATCTTTGTGAGCCATGTATCTTTGGCAAACAACATAGGGTAAAGTTTGCTAGAAGTACCAAGCACAGCAAAAGAGTGCTGGATTTAGTGCACTCGGATATGTGGGGACCAACTCCTGTATTAGCTAGAGGTGGGGAAAAATACTTTGTTACTTCATTGATGATTTCTCAAGAAAGGTGTGGGTTTATCTGATCAGAGAAAAATCAGAGGTATTTGCCCGATTCAGAGCCTGGAGAGCTAAAGTAGAGGAGTCAGGGAGATAGGTAAAATATCTGAAGTCGGACAATGGAGGAGAGTATACTAGCTTGGAGTTTAGGAGGTACTGTAAGAAAAATAGCATCAAACGCCATTACACGGTGAGGATGACTCCCCAGTAGAATGGTGTCATGGAGAAGATGAACCGAACACTGATCGAGAAGGCACGAAGTTTGAGGCTGCAGACATCCCTCCTAAAGTCCATTTGGGATGATGTTCTAAATTTTTCTTATTTTCTTATGAATAGGTCCCCTCATTATAAGCTGAATGAAGGCATTCCAGAAGAGATCTAAAATGGAAAGAAGGTGGAGCTTGGCCATCTGAAAGTCTTCGGTTGCATAGTCTATGCACATATGGAGGCAACCGAGAGGAAAAAATTGGTTCCAAAATCTCAAAAGATGACATTGATAGGGTATCCACAAAGAGTCAAGGGGTACCTACTATGGGACTCTCAGGCATAGAAGTTAGTGATTAGCAGGGATGTTATCTTTGATGAGAAGAGCATCTTAAGAAAGTCTGGGATAGATGAAACTGGAGAAACAAAGATGAAAAGTGGTGGCCAGTTAGAGAATGATGGCATGCAGGTTACATCCACTTACAGAAGTATTCCTGTTGAGGTGGAGCTGGGCAGAAAAGTATTATCTCAGATTGAAAATTAGCTTGGAGGGCCGGCAGTTCAGATAGATGTGCAGGAGCAGCCACAGACATCAGGCAGAGATGTGCCAATGGGAGTGGCTTTACACAAGCCCCAATGTACTATTAGGAGATCGATCAGATATGGCATTGATGAGGTTACCTCCTATACACTCATCACTACTAATGAAGATCCAGAGAATTATGCAGAGCCTATGGAGAGTGAGGGTCATGATTCATGGATGCAGGCAATGATGGAGGAGATGGAATCACTTGAGAAGAATCAAACATGATAGCTGGTGGATCTTCCAGAGGGTGCTCGACCTATTGGCTCAAAGTGGGTGTTCATAAAGAAAGAAGAACCTTCAAAATAAGGTGGAGTCAGATTCAAAGCAAGGCTGGTAGCAAAGGGATACTCACAAAGGGAAGGGATTAAGTACAAAAAAAATTTCTCTCCTATGGTGCGTCATACATCTATTCGAGTTTTGCTGTCACTGGTGGCACAGCATAACATGGATTTGGAATATATGGACGTGAAGATGGCCTTCCTTCATGAGACTTTGGAGGAAAGAATCTACATGAAGCAGTCAAATGATTTCATGGAGATGGGATAAGAATAAAAGATGTGTTTACTTAGGAAATCTTTGTATGGCTTGAAACAATTCCCTCATTAGTGGTATCGAAGGTTTGATAGCTTTATCTTGAGGCTGGGTTTCAGTAGATGTGAACATGATTGTTATGTCTACGTCAAGGATGTAGATGAGGAGGATGCCCTATATCTATTATTATATGTAGATGATATGCTCATAGCTAGTAGAAGCATGGATGCTGTGAAAAGGTTGAAAAGGATATTAAAATCTGAATTTGAGATGAAAGATTTAGGTCTAGCTGAGAAAATCCTCGGAATGGAGATTTGCAGAGATAGGTGCAAAGGAGTGCTCCATTTGTCATAAGAAAGATATGTCCAAAAGGTTCTGGAGAGGTTTGGTATGGAAAAGGCCAAACCTGTAGAAATGCCATTGTTGAGCCATATGTCTCTCTCCAAGTTACAGTGCCCCCAATTAGAAGAGGAGAGAGAGTATACGAAACGAGTTTCTTATGCAAATGCTATAGGCAGTGTGATGTATACTATGGTGTGCTATAGATCAGATATAGCACATACTGTGAGCACGGTTAGTAGATACATGGCTAACCCTAGGAAGGAACACTGGAAAGCATTGAAATGGATATTGAGATATCTGCATGGAATAAGGGATTATGGTTTGGTGTTTGGTGGATAGCCAGGAGGATTTGGAGAATAATCTATGAAAATGTGTGAAGGTTTAGATTCTCTGGAAGGGTTTGTTGATGCAAATTATGCTGATGATCTTGATACAAGGAGGTCTACTACTGGATATCTTTTCTGCATATATGGTGGACCGATATCTTGGAGATCAATCCTTCAGCCAATCATGGCTTTGTCTACCATAGAGGTTGAGTACATTGGGATAACGGAGGCTACAAAGAAAGCCCTTTGGCTTAGGAGGCTGAATGATGTGTTGGGGGTGGAGAAGAGCAAGGTTACACTATTCAGTGATAGTCAGAGTGCTCTATTGTTGGCACAGAACCCAGTCTATCATGCATGCACAAAGCATATAGACGTGAGGTACCATAAGATCAGAGAGCTGGTGGAGAAAGGTGAAGTGAAACTGATGATGGTCCATACCAAGGAGAATCAATCTGATGCACTCACGAAGGTACTCCCCAAAGACAACTTTTAGAGATATGTGGCATGGATGGGTCTGTTGAGAAGAGATGAGTTCACAAGAACTTGGAAGCACCAAAATGGAGAATGTGAGCACAGAAGTGGCACTCCCAAGTCTTGAAAATATGAGAAGATAGATCATGAAAAAATGGGAGCGAGCCAGAAGAAAAATCAGTCTCAATAGTAAAGTTCAGAAACTAGGCTGGCTCACTTTGAGATTGAGCTGACTCAGTTGAGAACTAGGTCGGCTCAGTCCAGGACTGGGTCAGCTAGGTCTTAAGAGGAAAATCCAGATATAAAATAGTATTTTCGGGCTATTGGCATGGTACACAATAGGGTCGGCTTAGTCTGGGACTGAGCTGACCTAGTCGTAGGTTAGCCGGCTCAGTTTTCGTAGGTTATTATTTTATATACGTGGGTTGTTTGAATTTGGAGAGTTTTTCTATGAGCTTAGGCTAGACCCTTTGTAAAGTATATATACTGAAAATAGGTCAAGATTGTCAGGGTGCTGAAATATACTGAATAAAAATCCTTTTCTTCCAAAAATTTCTTCCTTTCTTCTTCTCTATTCCTTGATTTATTTGATCGTGCTTCCATAAGGATCTCTAAGAAGTACTTTCTTGATTGCTTGGCTAATCACCGATAGTCACATCGATCCATGTGGGAAGAGCGCATATTTCCAACATTATGTTTAAAGGTAAAAAAATTACAAAATAGGGAAATGGTAGGTCGAACGCCTACGATGGTGCACAGGGAGAGGAATCCTATGATAAATTTAAAGAAGTTCGGCGCCATGGCAACAAGAGAAATATTGAGAAACCTAAATAAGTTAGCTATGAAAAAAGATAAAGGTAACCTAGCCCGACCCAAAAGGTTTCGACGTACAGATAGATTCGGTCGGAAGGGGATGAGCAGGTTTGGTCGTCAGGCCCAGGGAGTTCAAGCTCGTACTCAAGAGGAATTCCAAACCGAATCCTAGCTAAGAAAAGGTTGTCAGGCCAAAGTCTACAAGAAACGGTCATCGATACAAAAGGATTGGCCGATCCCAAGGGGTCGGCCTCCTCAGGAGGTGGGTTCGTCAAGCTTAAAGGGGCCGGACTCTCAGAACAAGTCGACCAAGATCCCTCACTAGACATTTGGATGAAGGTAAAATCAAAAAATTACCCAAAAAAATAAAAACAAAAAATGAGATGTTCAAGCTTCGACAAGAATAGAAAGAACGAGAAAGTAAGAATGCAGAGATAATCCAAAAAAGTCAGAAAGCTGATTTAAATTGGTTGAGAAGAACAAGAAGATGGCGAATGGAGCAAGAATCAAAGGAAGGTACGTTGAAAACCAAAGGAAGCAGCTTAGGCTCTTGCTCGGGATGAAGAAGGAAATCGGAGGAAGGAAAGGAAGATTTCAGAAGTAGGGACTTGGAGGAGGAGGGCAGGCTTAAGTAACCCCTGGAGCCCCAGGGCAATTATGGTTGCAGATTTCCTCCAACCGATCTCTGATCGATGTGTCCCACTCATCATGGCATAAAGCATCCAACGGATAGACCCTTAATGGCACTATACTTCGAGCAAACTTCTGATGGAAAATTTGAAAAACGTCTCTTCGGATCATCATGCATATATGAAGCTCCGATGCCAGCCCAATAAAAGCCAAAACATCCCATCCCACCTTGAAATGGAAAACCCAGCAGGATCGAAAAATTCTTTGAACTTCAGCAGTCTCCATCTTACTCCCATCCTTCAAACTTCGAACTCGAGAGTAGGAGGGCTAGTGTTGGGGATAAATCCATGCCTACCAAAGTTCGGCTAAGATTTTGACTAAATCAGTTCCATCTAGTTATGGTTATAGAAATTGAACCTCGATCCGCAGAAATATTCAAGCTCTAAATCATTCTAGAATGGCCAACATCCGACACTATAGCTAGAGAATTTGATTGATCAGAAAGACCGATTTTGGATTTGATAAGACATCGTGGATTCCTTCTCTAGGCAAGCTTGAACAGTCAATACCATCCCAGAAAATTGATCAAGTCCCCAGTACCTATGTATCCCGTTCGACCGATCTCCCTCTGATGGCCAAACTCTCCTAGCAGCCAAACTCCTTCCGAACTCCTCCAACAGGCAAATTCCTTCTGGATTCTCCTTACGAGCGAACTCCTCTAGCAACCAAACTCCTTTCGAACTCCTTCAACAACCGAACTCCTCCAACAGGCGAACTCCTTCCAGATTATCCCAACAGGCAAACTCCTTTAGCAGCCAAACTTCTTCCAGACTCCAACAGCCAAACTCCTCTAATAGGCAAACTCGTTCTGGATTCCTCCAACAAGCAAACTCCTCTAGCAGCCAAACTCCATCCGGACTCTTCCAATAGGTGAACTCATTTTGGATTCCTCTAACAGGCAAACTCCTCTAGCAGCCAAACTCCTTCCAAATTTCTCCAATAGTCAAACTCCTCTAGCAGTCGAACTCCTTCCGAACTCCTCCAATAGATGAATTTCTTTCAAACTCCTCCAACAGGCGAACTCCTTTCGAATTCTCTCTAGTAGTTGGGTTCCTCCATCAGACAAATTCTTCCTCGAGTTTCTCCTCCAGAAGAGCTACGCATAGATCTCTCCAGCAGATCTACTTCTTGATTCCAAAAGAGTCTCCTCTCCTAGACAAATTTGACCTCGGACATGGCATGAACCGACCCACATTCGGACTATCTTAGAGGAGTTTGAACTCCTCTAGAATTGATATAGCTCAAAGGTCATCACCAACCAATGTCTACTCCTCCAAACTTTGACTATCAAATCTCAAATGGACTGGCACCTCGCAACAATAGACACTATCCTTCAAAACAAACTCCACGTGACCTCGAGTGTCCCACTATCCAACAGTTATAGCTATCACTATCAATTTGTTATAGGCTCCATCTATAAAAGGGACCCTCCAAATATATTTTATCCATGCTCTCTTCTCCTTCTCAATATTCTATAACTTTCTTGATTGAGTACTCCATTTCTATTGGCCGAAAGAGCGACTTGATCATCGGAGGGTCTTGCCGGAGACACCCCCCAGGCTCTAGATGAGACTTATTTTGTAGGTCACTGTTGGTGATCCCTTCTTCTCCGACTCCAATACTTCTCTGACGATGATCAGATTTTGCCCCAACAATATTAAATTAAAAAATAATTTATTTTTACTTTAAAAAATTAATATTTTTATTGATCTTATGTAAGAAAGAAGGCTTCCAATGTGAAGAGCTTAATTTTTTGGTTTAAACAAAATAAATTTTAAGCAAAATAGAGTTCAATTGGCCCTAAAATCAATTTTCAAAGGAAAAGAAAAAATTAAAAAATATATATTTAAAGTCGATCGGTCTAGACCAAACCAATTTAAAAAATTGGTGCAGCCGGCCTGGCTCAGCTACCCACCTAAATCGCTGATGCCCGCTGATGTCCTACTGACATCAGAAAAAATCATGGTGTACGGAGGATCGCTACAGTGTAGGGCATGAGGGCAAAATAGGGATTTCACATGAAGCTGCATGCTCTGATTGGTGAACATTGGCATGGTCTACACAAAGCTTGGCTCGCAATCGGTCTACAAGGCCTCAGGCACGATCCGATGGTTGCTAGCACTGTAGTTTAGATTTGATGGCTTGGGTTTTGGCATGGATGGATGGCTGATGCGGCTCACAAACAAAATCCAAAGACTAGCACACGATCTCGATTTTAACTAAGCATCTGAAGCTCACTTTTGTGTGATCTGATGGCTAAGAATCCATCATCAAGGCAATCCAATGGCTGACATTTATTTTGACTGGATCTAGATTTTAAAAGAAATTTTTAAGAGGTTTTTGGACCATTTGATGTCTATCCGATGGTTAGAATGATCTAGAGCTTCAATTTGAGTTATTTCAAGAGTTTTAAACCCAATTTCAATAGGATTTCTATCCAAAACCCTCCTTCATAGGCTATTTAAAGCCTACTGTTGAGGGTTTGAGGACAAGGAGAATAGGGGCATAACCTGGGAGAACAAAAGCAGAACCTGGGAAATAAAGAAATAGAGAGAATAGTTTGGAAGAAATAGATAGAGGGAGAGTTACTTTTATTTTTCTTTCTTCTTTCTTTTCTTTTCTTTTATTTCTTCAAGATCAAGCAAGCAGCACTCTTCTTCAAATTTCTCCATGCCAAGAGCAACGGATGACAAAATTCAGCAACAAACAATTATTTATTTATATTTTCTCATATTTTTTTTTTATTTACTATTTTTATTTCTTTTTATCATGAATTAATTTTTTTTACTAAGACTAAGGTGTAGCCACTCTTTTGATGTAATATTCAGTATGATTTACTTTTAATTTTATATTTTATTCATGAGGAATATATAAATTTATGCTTAATGCTTTTAGATTACTAGCCATCTTCTAATCATTTTGTTGAACATAGATGATATGGACCAAATACGTCTATGTTATTGCTTCTTGATTTATATACCTTGTATTTTGAATCGAATTTGAGATTCATATGCATGCAGGAATTTTAGTGCACTTTGGACGTAGCATATTTTAATTAGAGAGTTTCATAGAGATTAATGCATCAATATTTATTTAAATTATGCTTGGACCAAAAGATAGTTAATAAATATTAGTAGTTTTGCTATGCCTGAACCAAAGAATACTGAATATCCTAGGAGACTCCACCATTACATGAAACAAAATTAACCTAATTATCTAAATATTGTATTGACTAAGTTGGTGAACCGATTGCCTTAGTAATCTATTACTCTTGAATTCAATCCTAATAATTATACCCTCTCTATCTTCTTGTAATTTATTAATTATTTTTTATTTATTCTTATTTTCTTTATTTCTTATAAATGCACTCTCTAAATAAAGTCTAGGAAAGAGTTTTTTAGTACTTATTTTTCAATCCTTTAGGGATGATACTCTACTCACTCACTTTATGACTTGATCGACTGGTGTACTGCCATAGCGATAGATTTGCATGCATCACTCGTGTCCTTCTTCATGGGGCCACTTCTTCTCTTTTTTATTTTTCTTCTTCTTCTTGTTTAGCTTTTCTTCTTCCTCTACAAGGGCATACTTTCTGATCTAGATTAACATTCCCTTATAGTTTTTTAGAAAGTTCTTGTTGAGAGAGAAAATCAGATGGTAGCCTCTGAGTTTCTACTTCAAGGTTGACATGGTAATGAACTCATTAAAGTCTTTCACCTCCAAAATGGTTGCATTAAAATGGGTCATATATTTGCAGAGGGACTCACCCTCCAACTGCACTACAGAGAAAAGGCTATCTGTGTGCTTCAAGTGAAGATGATTGCTTCCAAAATATGCTAGGAAAAGCCTATCCAATCGATCAAAAGAGGAGATGGATCTCTAGTAGAGTCTAGAAAACTATACTCTTGTAGACTTCTTGAGAGTGATGAGGAAGGCCATGCAGAGAAGGGCATTAGACTTCTTTTAAAGCCTCATGACATCTCTATACCCCTCAAGATGATCTTGAGGATTCGTGGAGCCATCGAATGGCTCCAGCACAGGCATTTTGAATCAGGAGAGAATCGATTCACTCAATATTTTGATAGAAAATGGTGATGTAAGGTGAAAATCCTTCTTACTCTGAGAAGGTCCTCCAAGCTATACCTCTTTTATTTTTTTTCTCGAGATCTTGAAGCTTTTGCTCAAGACTCGCCTCCTATAGCGGCTTCTTGCTATAGGAAGTTGATTCAACTTCACAGGATCATTCTTCTTGATTCAAGAAGATGCTCCTAATAGAATTCTTAAGGGGTCGGAAGATGGCTGGTATACGATGTAGTCTCTTGGAAAATAGATTCTTGCCATCACTTTGTTGTTTGTTGGAGCTATTGCATGGCACTGGTGAGGGCCTGGACCTGCTGCACCAAAAGGTTGAACTATTATGGATCGATCATTGCTGGAGGATGGGATCAAACCATCTCTAGAGGGGCCCCTGGAGAAGATGGAGCTGGGTTTTGTGCCTTCTTTATCATTTTCAAAAAATTTGGCTAAAGTGCCAATCCTCTAGCATCAATCTATTGTAGTAAGACTTCAGATTGTTGGAAAGAACTCATGTTGAAGAGCTAATTTGGAGTTAAATCAACATGGATCGTGGACGAACCTATAAGAAAATTTCAAGAATTGGTAGGGTACCCTCTAGTTTAGGATCCTCCGATGCTTAAGTCAGCTGAGGCCTTAAGAATAGATAGTAGAAATGGAAGGCAAGAAGATAGTAAGAAAAGATTTAAGTAGAGAATGGTTTGATCTTTCTTCAGTGGAAAAGTCAAGAGTGATTTAAGCAGAGACTAGACTCTGTGAATCAGAACTTATCTTTCGGAAGGATATCCTACCCCTCTATTTATAAAAAAATTTGCTTAGGCCTCAAGAGAAGTTTGTTAGGTCGTTAGTTTGTTTTAATAGAATGGCTAACAAGATAGTAACTAGTGTTGAAAATTATATTCCAAAGCCAATCATCAGCCTGTTGATAGTTAAGCTATTTTATAATTATAAATGATTTATTAATTAATAAAAATATTTTGATATCTTTTTCATCATAAGTTTACATCTTCTAATGAACTCCATTGTTGTGATGAAGTCCTTAGGACTGTTTAGTTTCGATAAAGAGAGAATTTAATGATTTGTCCTTAAATTTATTCATGATCAAATGATAGGTTGTTAATTAGGACAACAGCGTCTATCGAGCATAGGTCGCTATATGCCATATAGGTTGGTTGTCCTCTTAACCAAACAGTATGGAGATACTGGTATGACATACAGATAAGATGTATGGGTACATCATCATTGAACATGACCAACACTAGAGTATTTTGCTGTAGAGAATGTCTCTGATGGGAAATAGGTATAAGTATCCCTTAGATCTGAGATCACCTCAGTGACTTGCATGCAACTCACTATGCTTTGGTACCGAACTAACTAAATTTTTAATTCAGCAATGGAAGACTTCTAGGCATAGTCAAGTACTTGCAAAGTTGGAGTGTAATCAAGATGGAATTGACCACTCCAAGAGTTGGAGAAGAATGTATCACTGTATTTCAATATAGCAAAACCTTGGCCAGGGTAATCCATCAGATGGATTTGATAGTTTGAAATACAATATGGACAACCTGATTAGAGTTGATAGTTGAACTCTTCGGTGTCCTATGAGCATTATGGTCAAGGGGATGAATTATATGAAAACTATATCCACATGGGTTCTAAGGATGATGTTCTACACCTTCGACTTATCCGACCATCGAGTATTATTGCTAAATGGTCACTCTGATTAGTACAAAAATTTATTTCTATGCTACCGACTTAGGATCGAACCTATGAGATCAAACACATTAGGGCTTATGATCTGATCGAATGGTTGATCAATGATTAAGAATCGTTCTAGGGTTAAATAATCAATACGATTGGTGTTTAACCTAGTGCAAGTGTTATAGGAGGATCAATTAGTAATTAAATTGCTAATTAGCTTAATTTAATTAAGCCAATAGGCTGAGATTAAGTCTAATTAAATATGATTTAATTAAATTTTGTTTGGGCTTGATTGGATCAAGTTCTATTGGTTTATTGGATAAGCCAAGTGCAAAGAAGAACTAGTCCTAGTCTAACTAGGACTCGAATTAACCCAATTTTCTAATTTGATTAGAAAATAAATCAAAATTAAATTTGATTTAATATAATTTAATTAAGTTGTTAAATGGATTAGGGCCTTATTTAATTGGGTTGGTTTAATCTTGATTTTATTTGGTTAAAAGATCTTGTTTGACCAAGTCAAAATAGGAGTCCTAGTGTGACTAGGACTCCCTTTCACTTGCGCCAATTAATCCTCATGCCCCATGCCCTTTTTGTTTTGTTTCTTACATAAAAATTCTCCACTCCCATGGCTTCTATTGCCCACTTTTTCTCCTCCTTTTCTCATAAGGTAATTTGTTGGAAGACCAAGTCAGAAGAGGAGTTAGTTTTGCTTAGGATTCTATGAGATAGAATCCTTGTTGATCAAAACACCTTCCCTTGAGTGCTGCCCCCTCTTTTAATTAATTCTTCTCTTATTACATGAAAATAATCTCCTTTTCTGTACATCCTCCACTGCTAGTCCATGCCAATTGTTGTGGAGGAGGTGCCCAAGAGTTGGGCGCCCTAACAACTTTCCATGTTTGGATATTCTTAGTCTAGGATTTTGATCTAACTTGGACTCTTCTTTTTCTCTATTTATTGAATGAATTTTACTCAAATTTTTTTATAAAATATAGAGCTTTGGGAGAGGTTTGGGGTGTGCAAAAATCAGAGGAAGAGGATCCTTGGGCATGGGGGTTCCATAGGCACCAAACTAGGGGTCTAGGTGAGAGAAAAGAGAAGAAGAAGAGGATCATCTTCTAGGGCTGTTTTATTTTTAAGCTCTTCTTCTTTTTTTGAGTTTTTTCTGAGAGAGCCTCAGATCAATAAACTATCATCTTCCTTCTTATATTTTGGAGAGTCCAAATTTTGAAGAAGGGAGCATCAGATCGATCATCGAAGAAGGATCAGCACAGTACTAGCATGCAGTGCTGATTTCCTACATCGGACTTAACATCAGAGATTGTAGGCTCGTGTGGATGACTCCTAGAGGCCGAATGCATGTACGGCTCATGACTTCATCCTCAAGCCTAGATTAGCAAGTTAGAACATCTAACATGCTCAGATAATAGATCTGATCTATTAACTTCATACCTACATTTGATGTAGTGTAGATCTAGGTTGATTTGATCAACCTTTTACTTTCTTATTTGATTTTAATTTTTAATTTAATATCATACCTTAATTATGTAATAGATCTAAGATCTAGGTATTTATATATTTATTTAAATAAATATTTAATTTATTTAAATCTTTCATTGCAAGATCTTGAAAAAGTTTTCAAGATCTACCTGTAAAATCCTAAATCTAGTTCCTTCAATTGGTATCAGAGCAAGATTGTTATTACATGATTTCTATGCATGTTTAGATTATTTCTTAGATTAGATCTAATTTATAATCTAATTATTAAATCTAAAATTTAAAAAAAAATTCAGATCTCATGAACTGCCAAAAGGTTGTCCTGCTGTAAGGTTTACCACTTGCAGTGAATAGGTTGTCCTAATTCATGATGATCTGATTTTAATCATAAATTTATTAGATTTGATCTAATTTTATTTTTGATTTAATAAATTTAAAATAGTTTTAGATCTAAAAATAAAATATTTTAGATTGCATGGACTGCCATAAGGTTGTCTTGCTGTAAGGTTTACTCCTTACAGTGAATAGGTTGTCCTAGTACATACTGATCTAAAATATTGATCATAAAATTTTAAATTAGATTTAAAAAATTTTATGACCTGATTAAAAATATTTTAATCTAATTTTAATCTTTATAAATATATTAGATTTGATCTAGGAAGATTTATGATTGATTATTATTGAAACTATTTTAATTACATAAACCTATTTATATTAGATCTAAAGTAGATTCACATTTACGTTACTTGCATATTGATTATGAATCAAACATGTAATTTGGTTGATTGAACCATGTTGTAAAATCATTTTACAAACATGAAAACTATTTTCAAAAAAGCCAAACCCCAACCCTCAGCCCAAAACTTAATTAAGAAGTTGTTTGATTAGGTTCTAGGATTATAAATTGAAGATCCTATGACACGAATCATAACACATTGGGTTAATGGATTAGTGGGGATTAGGTCTATTAATTAGATTAGACCTATGGTTAGATTAAAGAATGGACTTAATTAGAGAATTGACTCAATCTAATCAATTGTTGTCTTAGATTAGCTCAAGGATTCTCTAGATTAATTGCAATAGTTGTAGTTGGTCAAGTCCATATCTTTAACAAGACACAAGATGAACTTGATTCTTGGCTACACGATCTAGCATGAATTATTAGGTTGATCTAATTGAAACTAATTAAATCAGTTGGTGTCTAAGATAAATCAGACTAGTAGTTTTTAATTGGCAGCTCGCTTACCTAGCCATTTCTGATGGTGTCTAAGGCAAGCCTGGCAGACCCTTCCATTGATCAAACTTATCTGGCCTCTTGGTGAGATTATATTTTGATCAGATCATTTAACTATTCAAGCTTACCCATATCAGCTAGGTAAATTAGTTTGACTGATTTAGGTGCTCCTAGACCAGCCAATTAATGATCTCCCTTAAGCTGACTTGGTGAAGTTAGCGGGAGGATCATGACAAGCTGATTAATCTGACCTACTCGCTTCTATAAATTAAATTCTCTAAAATTATTAGGTCCCTAAAATGAAATAGTTATATGATAACTAGATCATAGCCTCCCATTAAAGTAGATGATAATGAGTCCATTAGTTGGATAATCATTGGAGGCCCAAAGGCCTGGTGCTTATCGATTGTTGGAATTATCATTCATTATATGATCTCTTGGATACATCTTTCTAAATGGTGGTCAGATAGGCCAACCAAAATTGGGCCTAATCATTCATTGATCGGATGGGCCAAGTATGTTCATGTTAATGATTGGACCTAACTGGATCCTTTTTTGAGAAGGCCAAAGCCAACTGATCAGGGCCTGGGGTAAAATTTAATTACTAAAAATTATTTTAGAGAAATAATTGATAATGAACCTATCCTTAGATGTACATGGGTGGGCCAAGCAAAGTTGGGCTCATGTACAGTCTATGTGGATTCTAATACCCACTAAGAAATTCGGATAATTCCTCGAATTGGAGATAGAAGCTATCAATTCGAATAAAATAATGGAAGAAACCTTTTGATTAAAGTCTAAATCTTTAGGTTTAATGAATCAATTACTAATTAGGTTTTGATTTTTCTTTGTGCAACATGGCCACTTTCCTATTGCTCTGATTATTGTTGGACAATGATAAGTTGGTGGGATCCAACTTTGGTAGCTAGTACTGAAAGTTGAAATTATCCTGAAGCATGAACGGATCCTATATGTGATGACGGATCCTGCACCTGA
>QRFJ01001298.1:0-45988 GCA_006176705.1 Cocos nucifera | reverse complement strand
GGGAGCCAACTACCAATGCGACGATGGAACAGTCAGAGACACTTATCAAATGGCTCAGTGATCAAACCACGGTGTGCTGCATTATGCTGGCGGCTATGAGCGATGAGTTCAGTCACAGGTTTGAGACAGCTCACCCAAACGAAATGCTCTAAGTGTTTGATGGATTCTTTTAGCACACCCAAATGACAATTCGAGAGGCAACAGACACAGTTTGCACCAGTCTTCAGCCAGAAGTGGGAATGCAGCTCTATCCACTGATCATCGTACTATATTATGATCGAGCTGATAGAGTGCTTGACAAACTTGCTTTTCCTTTGGATGACAACTTAGAAAAGATTGCAATACTGACACTCGACCTATCAAAGTCCCTATCTCCGTCTTCCTTACTCATACAGAATGAGAAAGGTCTGATAAAACTCCTATGGCTTAACTAGGGCTACTTTAGAACTTTGAGAAGGACACCAGCTCCATAATGAGTCGGTGAACTTATGGGAGGTTCGTCTTCTAGTTCTCCGAGATCCTTTAGAAAAGGAAAAGAGCAGAACAAGAAGAAGAAAACAAAGAAGGTGCAAGTTCAAGCTGGGACATCAATGCAGGGCCAAACCAGAAAGATCAAGCCCGATAAGAGTCAAGCTGAATTCCTTTTTTGCAAGAATCAGAGGCACTAGAAGAGGAACTGTCCTCAGTACATTGCCTCCCGTAGACCTGAATAGGTAGAGAAAGAAGCAAGCTGTTGCTGGCAAGGTATTTATATGATAACTTCTTGTAATTTTCTATTTATAATATTACTAACTGGGTATTAGATACCAGTAGCCCTTACCATATTTGCAATTCATTGCAGGAGTTGTAGGTTAGTAGAAGATTCAAGTAGGCAAGAGATTCCTAACGTTGGAGTATGGAATGATCAGTTTCGTTCTAGCTTTAGAAATTTTGAAAACTTGTAAGTTTGAATCTCATATCATTGATTCTTTAGTATGATTGTCCATTTCTATCCCTACGTTTCTTTTTAAATATCATTTTTGTAGGCCTTTTGGCCATGAATCAATTATGAAACTTAGCACAAGAAGGTTATGTGATCACCTTCTTTAAGGACCATTGTAACATTCTTTATGAAAGAAATAAAATTGCAAATGGTTTCCTTATTAATGGTCTTTATCAGCTACATATTGATGTACCTATTCTAACTATCGAGCAAAACGTGAATGCCAAACGACCTAGGGATAGTCCAAACGACAGATAGATATCTATGGCACCTGAGATTAGGTCATATAGCAGAGAAGATAGGATCAACAAATTGGAGAAAAATGGGCTATTGAGTCCATTGACTTCCGAGTCATATCCAACTTGTGAATCCTTGTCTTCAAGGCAAAATGACTAAACTCCCTTTTGTTGGACATGGGGAGAGGGCCACAGATCTCCTTGCCCTAGTACATACTGATGTGTGCGGCCCATTTGATGTGCCGGCTAGAGGCAATTTTGTCTACTTCATTACCTTTACCGATGATCTGTCTAGGTATGGGTATGTGTATCTTATGAGACACAAGTCTGAAGCTTTTGAAAAGTTCAAAGAATTCAGACATGAAGTAGAAAAACAAACTGAAAAACCCATTAAGGTTCTTCGATCAGATCGAGGAGGTGAATACCTTAGCCGGGAATTCCTAGACTATCTCAAGGAAAATGGCATAGTCTCTCAATGGACTCCACCAGGAACACCTCAACTCAACGGGGTTTCAGAATGGAGAAATCGGACTCTATTGGATATGGTTCGATCCATGATGAGCTTCACAGACCTCCCTGATTTTCTTTGGGGACACTCATTGTTAACTTCAATCTATCTACTGAATAGGGTTCCCTCTAAAACCGTTCCTACCACACCGTATGAGATATGGCACGGTAAGAAACCAAGTCTGAGTCATCTCAGAATTTGGGGTTGTCCGGCTCATGTCAAAAGACAACAAGCGGACAAGTTAGAGTTTAGGTCCTTCAGAGCTCGATTCATAGGATATCCTAAAGAGTCATTAGGATACTATTTCTACATTCCAGAAGACCACAATGTGATTGTGAGTCGACATGCCATCTTTCTTGAAAAATAGTTTATTCAAGATAGCGGCATTGGAAAATAGATCAAGCTTGATGAGAAAGTCTCACAAGCAGAACGAGCTAAGGACCAAGTTGGAACCAAATCAGGTTGAGCCAATAAGAACACTACCTCCTCCACCTCGTAGATCGGAAAGAGTTTCCCGTCCCCCTGAAAGATACTTAGGTATTATTTCAGAGGATGTAGAGGAAAATGTTCCTCGTAGGTAATGGTGCTCATGGTGATGATCCCAAAACCTACAACGAGGCGATATCAGATATCGACTCCGAGAAATGGCTAGAGGCAATGCAGTCAGAAATTGACTCGATGCACTCAAACCAAGTCTGGACCTTGGTAGATCCACCAGAAGGTATAGTACCTATTGGATGTAAATGGATCTTCAAGAGAAAGATTGGTGCAGATGGGAATGTGGAGACATTCAAGGCTAGACTTGGTGGCAAAAGGTTATAGTCAACGCGAAGGCATTGACTATCAGGATACCTTTTCCCCAGTAGGCTATGCTAAAATCCATCCGCACATTGCTTGCTGTTGCAGCCTATTTCGATTATGAAATATGGCAAATGGACGTGAAAACGGCATTCCTAAATGGATATCTTGAGGAAGATATCTATATGGAACAGCCGCTAGGTTTCACATCCAGTGATACTGATCACAAGGTTTGCAAGCTGCAAAGGTCCATATATGGACTTAAGCAAGCATCTCGGAGCTGGAACACTCGTTTCAATGATGTGATCAAAAAGTTTGGTTTCATCAAAAATGAAGAGGAACCATGTGTTTTCAAAAGGGTCAGTGGGAGCGCTGTTGTCTTCCTCGTATTGTACGTGGATGACATCCTCCTTATTGGGAATGATATTCCCATGTTGACATCAGTCAAGATGTGGTTGTCCAAGGAATTCTCCATGAAAGACCTAGGTGAAGCATCCTTTATTCTAGGAATTAAGGTCTATAGGGATAGACCGAATAGGATGCTAGGACTTTCACAGAAGATGTACATAGAGAAAGTACTAAAGAGGTTTAGTATGGAAAACTCTAAGAGGGGATTAATACCCTTCAGACATGGTATTCATCTTTCCAAGAAGATGTGCCCCAGCACACCTGAGGAAATAGAACGCATGAGCAAGATCCCTTATGCTTCTGCAATAGGGAGCCTCATGTATGCCATGCTATGTACACGACCTGATATAGCCCATGCTGTGAGTGTCACAAGCAGATATCAGTCAAATCCAGGTGAAGAACACTGGACTTCTGTGAAATGTATCCTTAAGTACTTGAGAAGAACTAAGGATATGATGTTGGTCTTTGGTAATGGAGAACTCCAAGTCCAGGGATACACAGACTCGGATTTCATGTCCGATATAGATGATCGAAAGTCGACATCTGGAGTCTGTTTGTGTGCAATGGTGGTGCTGTCAGCTGGAAGAGTTCCAAGCAAACTGGTGATAGCAGATTCCACCATGGAAGCAGAATATATCGCTGCATCAGAGGCTGCGAAGGAAGCATTCTGGTATAAGAAAGAAGTTTGCTGCAGAAATTGGAGTAATGCCATCAGATGCCATTCCTCTATACTGCGACAACAATGGCGCCATAGCCCTTGCTAAGGAGCCGAGGTCTCACCAAAAATCCAAGCACATTGAGCGGCGATACCACCTCATCCGCGATTACCTCGAGAAGGGTTATGTCGAGGTCAAGAGAGTCAACTCCGCAGATAATGTGGCAGACCCACTTACAAAGCCGTTGGGCCAGCAGAAGATCGAAGCCCACCTTGAGAAGATGGGACTTAGACTTGTAGCCAATTGGCTTTAGGACAAGTGGGAGATTGTTAGATATATGTGCCCTAGAAGCCAGAATTGGCTGACACTTGTAATACACTTCTAGGGGCAAAATTATAATTTTGACTATAAATCAATAAAATGGGTTATTTTCTATCACATATGTGTATTTAGTGTCTGTGATACATCCTTTGAGTTAATGGTAATGATAATTCATATTTTCAAGAGTTGAAAATTTAAGACATGAATAATCATTATTAACTCATAAATTGCTCCCGACCATAGGATCATCACGAGGATGGTGATTGATCCGGAAGGTTGGTGTACAATCGCTTCTCTTTAGTAGATGAGTCTTGAGTCTACGGTGTGGAGACACCGGAGCGAGAGTACAGGTACTCGTTAGAGAACGAGGGCACTGAGCGTGACCACCTCGAGTAGTCATTAGGGAGTCTACCTTCTCGTCAATGACTGACTCGATGCTGCAGTAGTGTGTCTGGTTCTTTGACCTGAGATGCATCGGCAGTTCACCTTGAGGGTGTTATAGTTTGACTACACCATTACTCGGTCTCCTAGCCATATGGAACCCTGAGGTGTATGTTGGCTATAGACATGTTCATTGTAGGAACTGGATTGCATCAAGATGGAATCTATCTACCTCGGTGGTAGAGGAGCAGCCCTATGATGATCATGAGAATCAAGTCCAGAAATCCATGGCCATGGTAGAGTGAAATAATAGAAAGAGTTTCTATTTAGATTTTCACATTGGACTCGAATCGAATGATTACATCATATGACAGAGACTAGGGTTTGACGAGTTCACCTTAACCCTAATCTGATCGGGGCTCAAGATAGAAGAACTTAATCACACAGGTAGCTGCACCAAGAGGTTCGCATTCAGCTCTGATGGGTTGCCACCATATACTGCTAGGTGTCACTGGTGGATTTTGGGAGCAATTAGAATGATTTAGATGATCGATCATTCTAGCTGTTCGAATCAGAAGAGTTCTGATCCATCGAAAGGAGTTTCGATGATGTCGATGATAGAGATCATGACATATCCCATTACCATACAGAACTGAACCTAACTGGGTCACACAAACAAGGGTTTGAATCTGGTGATCATCAATTGAACTGATCTAGTTCAATTGATCTGAATGAGATTCAATTAGGTTCAAGGAAATCGTGCTAGCACTCGATTGAACCTAACGTTCTTCTTTGCTATCATAAATAAGTTGTCCTGTCTGAGCCAAAGGAGTTTGTGCTCAATCAGAGGCCTTCATATGGTCTGACTGGAGGTTGTCCAAGTCAGAAAAGGTTGTCTTATTTGTAAGACATTACCTGCCATTTTTGGTCACCTGCCATTTCTTGTTCTTTGACTTTGGTCAAAAGTCTACCTTTGACTGGTCAAACGTTGACCATTGACACTTTGACTTTTGACCACATGTCATGCACCTATTGGAGAGCTGGTGGGGGCCTGTCCCCCTGCCAGAACCTGGCAAGGAGAAGGGCGCACGCCACCCTAGGCGTGTGCCCAAGTTGGAGGCGCCTAGGAGTCCTTGTTGGACAAGGACTCCATCTCCTTTTTGGATTCCAATTAGAGTTCTTCTAAGAACCAACTTTGACTGGTCTTAGGCACCCTCTAAGGAGGAATCCAGGGGACTCTATTCCCACCAATCAGATTTAGATCTGATTTCACAAAGGGTTGTGATTGGTTGGGAAGAAGAGGAGTTGGATCACAGCTTAGTCTATAAATAAGACCCTGCGCCCAACTCAGATTCTAAGAAGAATTCAAATTGAGAAACCCCATGCCCCAAGGCTGCCTCTCCCCTCCTTCTCCATGCCATAGTCTCTTCTCCCTTGCTCTCCACGTCCAAAAGGAGTTTTGGACCTTGGTTGGTGCGATTCAGATCAAAGAAAGGCGATCAAAAGCTAAGAAGGCTGCGCTGCTGCAAAGGACGACTGCTGATCTTCAAAAGAGTTTTGAAGATCCTCCAGATCAGATCCAGATCTAATTTTTGGAGGTGTGATAGAGAAGAAGAGGATCTCCAGATCCAACCCGAGTGGATACCGGTAGAGGCCAGGCGCTTGCGTGGCTAAGATCCAGAACCTTCCGCTGCAAACAGGATCATCAACAGGGTAATAGGATTACCCAAATCAGGTAAATTAAATTTGATTTAATTTATCTTTTAATTTTATTTTATTAAAATAATAAGAATCAGATCTAAAACATATCAAGATCTAATTGGGATCAAGAGAAAAATTTTTGAAATATATCTCTTGATCTGATCAGATCTGAACGAACCTGGACCGGAAATCAGGATTTTCCTTCAACTGGTCTGGATTTGTGAATTGCTTGTTAAATCATTTCATTACCATTGGAAGGGCGTAATTCTTAAAGAAGGTCTAAAAATTCAATGCAACAGGGAACTCGTTGCACAAGTAATGAAATCATATGCCAGAAAGCTATGTGGCTGAGGAAGTTCATCACCAAGCTTGCAGAAGCACCCTCCATTGATGGTCCAATCCTACTCTACTGCGACAGCACTGGCACCATAGCTCAAGCAAAGGAAGCGAAGGCACACCAGTGGACAAAGCACATTCTGCGTCGCTTTCATTTGGTCCATAAAATCATGGATCATAGTGATGTTGACCATCAGAAGATCGATGGAAAGAAGAATCTAACCGATCCCTTCACTAAAGCCCTGGCAATCAAGGAGTTCAACAATCATATGTCAAAGATGGGTATTAGATACTGTGTCGAGTGGCTTTAAGATAAGTGGGAGTTATTGAAAATTATGTTCCAAAGCCAATCGTCATCCTTTTGATGGTTGAGCTATTTTATAATTTTAATTGATTTATTAATTAATAAAAATATTTTAACATCTTTTTCATCATAAGTTTACATCTTTTAATGAACTTCATTATTGTGATGAAGTCCTTAGGACTATTTAGTTTTAATAAAGAGAGGATTTATCGATTAGTCCTTAAATTTATTCATGACCAAATGATAGACTGTTAATTAGGACAACAGTGTCTATCGAGCATAGGTCACTATATGCCATATAGGTTGGTTATCCTCTTAATTAAGGAGTATGAAGATATTGGTATGGCATACAGGTGAGATGTATGGGTACATCGTCATGGAACATGATCAACTTCAGAGCATTCTGCTGTCAAAAATATCTCTGATGGGATATAGATATAAGTATTCCTTAGATCTGAGATCACCTCAATGACTTGCAAGCAACTCACTGTGTTTTGATACCAAACTAACTGAATTTTTAATTTAGCCATGAAAGGCTTCTAGGCACAATCAAGTACTTGCAAAGTCGGAGTATGATCAAGATCGATTTGACCACTCCAAAAGTTAGAGAAGAATGTATCACTATATTTCAATATAGCAAAACCTTGGCCAGGATAATCCATTAGATGGATTTGATTTTTTGAAATACAATATGGACAACCTGATCAGAGTTGATAGTTGAACTCTGAGCTATCCTACAGGCATTATGGTCAAGGGGATGAATTATATAGAAACTATATCCGCATAGGTTCTAAGGATGGTGTTCTACACCTTCGACCTATCCGATCATCGGATATCATTATTAGATGGTCACTTCAATTAGTACAAAAAATTATTTTTGTACTACTAACTTAGATTCGAACCTATGAGGTCACATACATTTGAGCTTACGATCTGATCGGATGGTTGATCAATGATTAAGAATTATTCTTAGGTTAAATAATCAATACGATTGGTGTTTAACCTAGTGCAAGTATTACAGGAGGATCGATTAGCAATTAGATTAATAATTAACTTAATTTGATTAAACCAATAGATTGAGATTAATTTTAATTAAATATGATTTAATTAGATTTGGTTTGGGCATGATTGGATCAAGTCCAATTGGTTTATTGGATAAGCCAAGTGCAAGGAAGAACTAGTCCTAGTCTAACCAGGACTCGGATTAACCCAATTTTCTAATTTAATTAAAAAATAAATTAAAATTAAATCTAATTTAATATAATTTAATTAAGTTCTTAAATGGATTAGGGTCCTATTTAATTGGATTGGTTTAATCTTGATTTTATTTGGTTAAAATATCTTATTTGACCAAGTCAAAATAGGAGTCCTAGTGTGACTAGGACTCCCTATCACTTGCGTCACTTAATCCTCATGCCCCATGCCCTTTTTATTTTATTTCTTATGTAAAAATTCTCCACTTCCATGGCTTCTCACACCCTCTTCTCTCCTCCTTTTCTCATAAGGCAATTTATTGGAAGACTAGGTCAAAAGAGGAGTTAGTTTTGCTTAGGATTCTATGAGATAGAATCCTTATTGACTAAAACACCTTTCCTTGAGTGCCACCCTTTTTTTTAATTAATTCTTCTCTTATTCTATGAAAATAATCTTCTTTTTTGTGTGCCCTCCCTTGCTGGTCCACGCCAATAATTGTGGAGGAGGTGCCCAAGAGTTGGGCACCCCTACAACTTTCCATGTTTAGATATTCCTAGTCTAGGATTTTGATCTAACTTGGACTCTTCTTTTTCTCTTTCTATTGGATGAATTTTATTTTGATTCTTTTGTGAAATATAGAGCTTTGGGAGAGGTTTGGGGTGTGCAAAAATCAGAAGAGGAGGGTCCTTGGGCATGGGGGTTCCATAGTCACCAAACTAGGTGTCTAGGTGAGAGAAAAGAGAAGAAGAAGAGGGCCTTCTTCTAGGGCTATTTTATTTTCAATCTCTCCTCCTTTTTTTGAGTTTTTTCTAAGAGAGTCTAAGATCAGTAAACTCTCATCTTTCTTCTCATATTTTGGAGAGTGCAAATTTTGAAGAAGGGAGCATGGATCGACCATCGAAGAAGGATCAACATAATACTAGCATGTTGTGCTGATTTCCTACATCAGACTTCAGATCAGAGATCGTAGGCTCGTGTGGATGACTCCTAGAGGTCAGATATGTGTGTGGCTCATGACGTCATCCTCAAGTTCGGATCAGCAAGTTAGAACATCTAACTTGCTTAGGTAATAGATCTGATCTATTAACTTCATACCTGTATTTGATGTAGTGTAGATCTAGGTTGATTTGATCAACCATTTACTTTCTTATTTGATTTTAATTTTTAATTTAATATCATATCTTAATCATGTAATAGATCTAAGATCTAGGTGTTTATATATTTAATTAAATAAATATTTAATTTATTTAAGTCTTCCGCTATAAGATCTTGAAAAAGTTTTTAAGATCTATCTGTAAAACCCTAGATCTGGTTCCTTCACTACGAGTATTATGGTCAAGAGAATGAATTATATGAAAACTATATCAGCATGGGTTCTAAGGATGGTGTTCTACACCTTCGATCTATCCGACCATCGTGTATCATTACTAGATGGTCACTTCGATTAGTATAAAAATTTATTCATATGCTACCAGCTTAGGTTTGGACCTATGAGGTCACACACATTAGAGCTTATGATCTGATCGAATGGTTAATCAATGATTAAGAATCGTTCTAAAGTTAAACAATCAATATGAATGATGTTTAACCTAGTGCAACTATTACAAGAGGGTCGATTAGCAATTGGATTGCTAATTGACTTAATTTAATTTTGCCAATAGGCTAAGATTAAGTCTAATTAAATATAATTTAATTAAATTTGGTTTGGACTTGATTGGATCAAATTCAATTAGTTTATTGGATAAGTCAAGTGCAAGGAAGAACTAGTCCTAGTCTAACTAGGACTCGGATTAACACAATTTTCAAATTTGATTAGAAAATAAATTATAATTAAATATAATTTAATTAAGTTCTTAAATGGATTAGGGTCTTATTTAATTGGGTTGGTTTAATCTTGATTTTATTTGGTTAAAAGATCTTATTTGACCAAGTCAAAATAGGAGTCCTAGTGTGACTAGGACTCCCGATCACTTACGCCACTTAATCCTCATGCCCCATGCTCTTTTTGTTTTATTTCTTATGTGAAAATTCTCCACACCCATGGCTTCTCATGCCCTCTTTCTCTCCTTCTTTTCTTATAAGGCAATTTGTTGGAAGACCAAGTCAAAAGGGGAGTTAGTTTTGCTTAGGATTCTATGAGATAGAATCCTTGTTGACCAAAACACCTTCCCTTGAGTGCCACCCCCTCTTTTAATTAATTCTTCTCTTATTCCATGAAAATAATTTCTTTTTTTGTGCACCCTCCCTTGCTAGTCCACACCAATAATTGTGGAGGAGGTGCCCAAGAGTTGGGCGCCCCAACAACTTCCCATATTTGGATATTCCTAGTCTAGAATTTTGATCTAACTTGGACTCTTCTTTTTCTCTATTTATTGAACGAATTTTATACAAATTTTTTCATAAAATATAGAGCTTTGGGAGAGATTTGGGGTGTGCAAAAATCAAAGAAAGAGGGTCCTTAGGCATGGGGGTTTCATAGGCACCAAACTAGGTGTCTAGGTGAGAGAAAAGAGAAGAAGAAGAGGATCTTCTTCTAGGGCTATTTTATTTTCAATCTCTCCTCCTTTGAAGAGGATCTTCTTCTAGGGCTATTTTATTTTCAATCTCTCCTTCTTTTCTTGAGTTTTTTCTAAGAGAGTCTCATATTAGTAAACTCTCATCTTTCTTCTCATAATTTGGAGAGTCTAAATTTCAAAGAAGGAAGCATTGGATCGACCGTCGAAGAAGGATCAGCACAGTACTAGCATGCCATGCTGATTTCCTACATTGGACTTTAAATCATAGATCTAGGCTCATGTGGATGACTCCTAGAGGCTAGATGCATGTGCGGCTTGTGACTTCATCCTCAAGTACAGATCAGTAAGTTAGAATGTCTAACTTGCTCTTGTGATAGATCTAATTTATTAACTTCGTACCTGCATTTGATGTAGTATAGATCTAAGTTGATTTGATCAACCTTTTACTTTCTTATTTTATTTTAATTTTTGATTTAATATCATGCCTTGATTATATAATAGATCTAAGATCTAGGTGTTTATATATTTATTTAAATAAATATTTAATTTATTTAAGTCTTTCGCTGCAAGATCTTGAAAACTTTTTCAAGATCTACCTATAAAACCCTAGATCTGGTTCCTTCAACTGGAGACTATTTGCTCAGGTGGTAATTAGCTGTGATATAGCAAGAGGACAGCTATGATTTGATTGGGGAACAGCTGGTGCTCAATCAGTCTTGATCATGTTGAGGTCGGTGTTTTACTGGTCTCGCTGGAATGGCAAAGTTGGTATTTAATCGATCTCGACATGGTAAAGCGATGGCACTTTTTCTTGCTATATTAGTGACATCAGCTTTTTACCGATCTTGACATGATAAAGCTAGCAGCAAGGAAAAGTAAACCCAATCTTGAGCTTAGCTATTAAGCATATTACTATTTGTTGTTGAGATCGGTATAAATCTAATCTCCGATAAAAAGGTTGTGGATAGGAAGGTAAGCCACCCGCTTTCAGGGTGGTGAAATACTGATCTCATCCAATATGGCCATTCGCAAGTCAATTTAAGATCGATCTAGATTTATGGTGGAGGAACTCACCAAGATAGAGTTGAGGGAGGTAATATGTTGGTCTGGCTGGTATGGTCGGCATATTGCCAATCTCAACCTATTGTTAGAGCAATGCACCATACTTGGCCATGATATGGATTAATTTGAATTTTAGATCAGTGTTTTGCTAATCTAGAGCTAATGTTTGTCATCATATTTTTAGCAGTCATCTAGATTGATAATTTCTATAATGCTGCCATGTGGTTAGTGATGATTGTCCATACCAACAATATGGATGACTCGTTTAGGATTGACAGCAAATCCTAAGTCGTCCTAAGCATTAGAGGTCAAATGGATGAATTATGCAATAACCATACGCCGAGGTTCTTGAATATTGCTTCATAAATATTTGACCTATCTAGATGTCGAAAATCTTTGCTAGATGGCAACTTTAATTAGTACAGAAAACTATTCCTATGCTACCGGCTTAGTGTTCGAACCTATGGAATCATGTACTAAGTCAAACAAACTAGGAAAGAATTGATCTAAAGTCTATGTGTTCAATTTGGTAGTACGAGACTTGATTGAGCATTTAGATTTACTTAATTAGGAATTTAGTTATAAGTCATATAGAATTAAATATTGACTATATCAAGTTAGCACTTGATATAAGGTGCAGGTTTAATTTCCAAGAAGAATTTTACCTAGTCAATGATCCAAGGATTTTTGAGAGAATAATTTCAAGTTCTAATTATTTTAGATCAGATCTAATCTGATTGGGCTTGATTTAATAGTGGCTAATTAGGTTAATTGGTCAAGTTAGACTTGGACCTGAATCCTAATTAGATTAGGTTCAGCAGGCTTTCAAATTTAGTTAGAATCAGATTCGAATTAGATTTAGATTGAATCCAAACTTGAACCTAATTAGATTAGGCTCACTAAGCCACATAATCCAGGGCTTTTCTCTCATCATGGTCGATCAAGAGGGTGTAGAGGGCATTGGGATTATGTCCCTCCCCTAGGGCATGCAGCAAGTGGATAAGATCCATGAGTTGGCCTCTCCTAATTGATTTAGGACTTCTCGTGTTTAAAGAAATGTGAATCCTAGTCAATGAAGGATTTTGACCAGACCTTACACTCTTCATCTATTTAAGAAGGGGACCCCAAGGCATGTGAGACATGCAACCTAAAGGCAACCAAGAGAGAAAGAGAAAGAGCAAGAGAGCTTAGGTTTGGGCATAAGCAAGGTTTGGGCATCCTCCTCTTGGCTGTCCCCTTCCTTGGGCATCCTCATCTTTAGTGTGGTGATCCCTTGGCATAGAGCATCATCTCCTCTTGATAGAGATCAGATCTTAGGCTTCTTTCATAGAGATCTTCATCCCTTCTTCCTACTGAGTTTGGTGTGTGCACAAAGTAGAGGACCTATGCTTTTAGGTCTTACAAGGCATCAAATTCAAGAAACCCTTAGTATCCACTATGCATCATAGGAATTTTGATATTTAAAATTTTATTTTAAATCTGAATCTATTCACCCAAGCCTTAGGAATCTGATTCTGAATTAGATCTTTTCCTTCAGTTTGATGGTGCTTACATTTGGTCCCTAGCCATTCAAGCCATTGCGGTGCTTGTTGACTGTAGTAAGTTAACTATAGAAGTAGGTTGCACCTAGATAGAATCTATCAATCTTGGTAGAAAAGAAGTAGTCTTACGCAATTTTTGAAACTGAGTTCAGAAGACCTTGGTCAAGGTGGTGTAATTAGCGAAAAAGAGTTTCCATGAAAATTCATAAGATGAACTTGAGTCAAATAAATCTGACATATAACTGATAGTAATGTTTGACGAGTATTCTTTAACCTCCGTCTAGTCGAAGTCTCACGATAGAAGGACTGTATTGATGGAAAAATTCTAAGATTTCATGCATAAATTTTGAAACTTTTGCAAAATATTACATAGTAGACGACATGGATTAATCAAATTAATCTAATAATACATGTAAAAACTCCTAAATCTAGGATCTTATGATATGATATAAGGCATGCAATAAATCTAAACATAAATAATATGAAGGTATTGATCATATCAATACCTGATCTAGATCCTATCTAATACACTATAGAGATCAGATCTCTATACCTAATCATGGGTTGAGAACTCTGCTTGCTATTTTCATGGATGAGAATGTTGCTCAGAGCTGCATAGGATGTCTTGCCTCTACAAGTTGTCCATATCAGGCTTTGAGGGTGATCGGAGGTCCGATGAACAAAAATCTACGTAGCGTGCTAGCACTTTGTAGATCCCTCCTTGAAAGTTGATCTTGATTCTTCTTCTTCTGATCTCTTGGACCCTCCAAGTTATGTAGAAGCAGAGGAGGATTTAGGAGAGATGATCTTTCTCACTTTTCTCTCAAAAGTTTGTGGAAGAGGGAGGAAGAAAACCCTAGAGAAGAAACTCTTTCTTCTCTTCTTTCTTTTCTCTCACCAGGACATACAAAGGTTGTGTCCAAAAGAAACCCCATGCCCCTAATGAATTTGCACCCAGTGTCTCACACACAAAGAGATATCTCATGATGAAACTTTGATAAAAATTCCATGCTTTAATCCCTCTTAAATAGGGAGAAAAGGAAGAGTCCTTGTCTAGGTCAAATGCCTAGAAAGGAATGTTTCCAATGTAAGAAATATGGGGCACCCAACTTTTGGGTGCCACCTTCATTTCCTTGGGTGTGGGATATTTGATATTGGTGCACAATAACCTTCCTTCCTAGTGTGAAAAATTAGATCATATCTGATTTGATATGGCACCAAGGTTGGATAGACTTTGTGAGTCAGCAAACTCTAACAAATAGAGTTCTAGGTCAAAACAACTTACTTGTTTTGACCTAGTCAAAACTAATTTCCAAACTAGACCAAAAAGGGACACGTGGGGGCTCTTAGGTGTGAGAAATTTCACACAAAAAATCAGAAGAAAAGGGCATGGGCATGGAGAGTTTGGTGCAGGGCATGGAGAGTTTGGTGCAAGGCAAGAGAGAGAGTCCCAATCCAATTGGGCTCTCTAACTTTCTTTGGTCAAACCAAGATTTTAAATCCAATTAAATTAGGATTGGTACAACCTAATTAAGCATGATCCTAGTCTAACTAGAAGCTTAATTAAATCAAATTAAATTATATTTAATTCTAATTTAAATCTTAAACTAATTAGAAATTAGGTGCACACAAGTCCTAATTGAATAAAAAATTGATCTCCTTTGCAATTGGCTTATTCCATAAGCCAATTAGACTTGACTTAATCAAGTCCAAACCAAACCAATTAAATTTTATTCAATTAGATTCGATCTCAATCCTAATGCTCAATCAAATTGAGCTAATTAGTAATTTAATTGCTAATTAATCCTCCTATAATACTTGCACTAGATCAAACATCAATCATATTGACTATTTTATCCTAGAATGATTCATAATTGTTGATCAACCATCCGATCAAATCAAAATCTCTAATGTGTGTGACCCCATATGTTCGAATCTAAGCCAGTAGCATCAGAATAAATTTTTATATCAATTAAAGTAATTATCTAAAAATGGTACTTGATGTCCAGATAGATCGAATGTATATAAAGAAATATTCTAGAACCTATTCGAATATGGTTACTGTATAATTCATCTCCTTGACCTCTATATTTAGGATAACTCAAAGTTAAACTATCAACCCCAAAATAGTGCATCCATAAGGTATTTCAAAGCAATCAGTCCTATGACTCCTCATAAAGGCTACCCTAGCCAAGATTTTGCTAAATTGAAAATATAATTCAACACAGCTCCTAAAATCAGGAGAGGTCAATCCCATCTTAACTCACACACCTACTTCACAAGTACTTGACTATGTCCAGAAACCATCCATCACTAAATTAAAAATTCAAGTAGTTCGGCACCAAAGCACAGTAAATTGCTTGCAAGTCATCATGGTGATCTCATATCGGAGAGACACTTATACTCATATCCTATCAGAACAATTCTTGATAGTAGAATACTCTGGAGTTGATCATGTTCATCAATGATATATCCATATATCTCATCTGCATGCCATACCAGTATCTTCATACTTCTTGATTAAAAGGACAATCAACCCATATGGCACACAACAACCTATACTCGATAAATATTATCGTCCTAGTTAACAATGTATCATTTGGTCGCAAACATATGTAAGAACTAAATGATAAATTCTTTCTTTATCGATTCTAAATAATTTTAAAGACTTCCTCACAATATAGAAGTTCTTAAAAAAATATACGCTTATGATGAAAAAGCTAGAATAAATTTTTTATTCATTATAAAACATATACAATTACAAAATTAGCTCAACAGTCAATAGACTGATGATTGATTTTGAAACATATTTTTCAATATATATCACATGGTAACTATACCTAGAGGTTCATCTCTTTTATTTTGCTGGGTTGCTACTACATAATGCTAGATGTCACTAGTGGATTGTAAGACTCACAAGCATCATCTTAATGATTGATGATCCTTGATAGGCAGAGTTGGAATCGTTCCAACCCATTGAAAAAAATTTCAATGATATTATAATAGAGATCATAGTATATCTCATTATCAGACATAATAGAATCTATGGGATCACATATAATAGAGAATTTTGACTGGTCAGATGGTTAAATCATAATTATGAATTATAGTAGGATCTAATTATTAATATGATTAATGATTAATCCAATGCAAAAGTTACAATAGAGAATTCACTAAGAGTTTATGAGTTATAGGAGGATTATTTAGCAATTGGATTGCAATTTTACTCCATCTAATTGAGCAATGGGGCTAGAATCAAGTCTAACTGAATTGAATTCAATTTGGCTTGATTTGGATTTAATTAGATCAAGCCTAATTGGATTATGAGATAACTCAATTATGAAAGAGACCAATTTCTTATTTGATTAGGATTTGGGTGCCACCTAAATTCTAATTGAATTAGGATCTAATTAACAGAAATTAGGTTCCTAGTTAGACTAGGATTTTTTCCTTCCTTGGGTGCAACCAATTTCTAATTGATTTAGGAATTGATTAAAGCACCAAGAGAGATCCCAATTTGATTAGGACTCTCTATCCTTGTGCCCCATGAGAAAACTCCATGCCAAACCCCATGCCACCTCCTTTTCATGTTGGGAAAGGGTTTCATGCCCCTTGTTTGTGTGAGAAACTGCATGCCAAAACTCTTTCATGCCTCCAATCCTCCATGCCTTAATGGATTAGGATAAGCTCACATTCAAAAGGTTTGAATTTGATTTGAATCCTTATGAGATAAGGATTTAACCTAATCCTTTTTGTACACCAAAATAAAAGAGGCGAGGGTGTGGGATTCAGGCTAGCGTATCTTTTCTTTGGGCATGGGTTTTTGGAGGTGTGTATCTTCTCTTAGACGTGGGTTTTAGGAAGAGAGAAAGGGAGTCTCCTGCTTCTTCTTCCTTTTCCTCCTCCTATTCTTCTTCTTCTCTGATAGAGTCTGAGAGAAAAATAGAAGAGTTCTTCAACCATTAGGAAGTAGTCTCTGCAAGGAAGCTAGCACCCTGGTGAGATTAGAAAGCATTTGATCAGATCAAGGCCTCGTGTGGATACCAATAAAGCTCAGGGTATGGCTTCAAGAAACCTAGAAGACATCCATGATCATTGGTTTGCAGTAAAAAATAACCCGCACAAAGGTATGAATATCAGATATTCTCTTGTCCTCCTTTCTGATTTTTTTCTAAATCCTGTCTCTCATATGAAGATCCTATTACATGGTATTAAGATTAGATCATATGCATGCCTTTATATTAAAATAGTTTTAATCTGCTTCTTATTTCTGCTATGTTAATGATTTTAAAAATTAAAGATCTACATGCATGAAACCATGGATTTCTAACAGTGATATTAAAGCCATTTCATATACATGAGATTAGGATTTAAATTTGAAATTGAAATTATTATTTCAGATCTATAATTTTTGACATCGTTCTGATATAAGGTTGCCTTGGTATAACTTTGTTATGTTGAATGGTTGTCCTAGAATGATCAGAATTTTTCAGATCTAAAGTTTATGCTTCATATATAAGATGTATGATGGTTAATTTCATATCTAAAATTTGTTTTAGATCTAAATTTATATTGTTTGTTTTAGATCTAAAATTTATTTTAGATTTGAATTAACTTTTATCATGTTTGTTTCAGATCTGAAATCTATTTTGATATCTAAAATCAAATCTAAAATATGTTTCGATATCTGAAATCAAATTTGAAATCAATTTCAAGATCTAAATTTTGCATGTGGTGTTCATGGGTAGACCAAATTGGATCTATAATGTGATTACACATCTAGCTAGGATTTTTGATTAGCACATGATGGATATGAATCAAGAAGAGAAGTCGATCACATTGAATCAAGAAGTTGATTACGATTAGATCAAAAGTACATGAGATCTAATCAATAGTTGTAGACGATCAAATCAATTAACATGCATGTGTCTAAATTGATTAGCCCAAAAATCTGATTTTGACTCAGTGGCTCAAGCCATGATCACTAAAGCTAATACAATTTGAAATTGATAGATTAATTGGTGTCTAAAGCAAGGGGTTGAACAATGGTTTCTTAACTATGACTGTTGTATAGGCAACAGGAAGTCTCCCACTAATCTTCACTTATTTGGCCAATTTAGTTGATTATTTTGAATTTGGGTGCTTGGTGATTTGTGCTCTACCCATACCTTCTTTAATTAATTATTTGCATGAGATGTGAATAAGCTAAGAGACCTAAATTAAAATCTCCTCGTATATATTAAGTCTAGCAATCTTTCACCATTGTAAAGCTATGAGCATCTTCTAGCATTGATTGTTCTTGGTTGGATACAGTGGTTCAGTTGCATCGAAAAGGCACAACCACTCTATTATCATGAGATGCTCCAGGATAAAGATAAGATTGGGCCCAATAACTATTTGGTGAGAGACCCAATGATGGCTTTATACCTGCAGGTGAATGGTGGATCTAACTTAATTAAGGAATAGGGCCAAAACTGTCAGATGAGGCTTCAGGACTTAGAGACCGGTGTCCACTATAATTTGTTTAGAAAAGCATTGAACAAGAGTTGTTCATCTATCAGTTGATCCATTACTAATAACTATTAGATGAGGTGGTGTACAATCGATGGGACTGCAGTACCCACTTAAAACTTGAGTCATGAAGGTTTTCATTTTCCCACCCGAGGAATGTAGAAGATTCGAGAAAATAGTAGAAGATAGTTCATTTTTAAAATAAAACCTCTAAAATAAATTAATACAAGTCAATTATAATTATTGAGAAATATGTTCCAAAGTCAATCATCAGCCTATTAATGGTTGAGCTATATTATAATTATAATTAATTTATTAATTAATAAAAAATATTTTTTTAGCATTTTCATCATAAGTTTTCATCTTCTAACAAACTTCATTATTGTGATGAAGTCCTTAAAACTCTTTAGGTTTGATAAAAAGAAGATTTATCGATTAAGTTCTTAAAACTACTCACGATCAAATGATAGGCTGTTAATAAGGACGATAGTATCTATCGAGCATAGGTCGCTGTATGCCATATAGGTTGGTTGTCCTCTTAACCAAAAAGTATGAAAACACTGGTATGGCATACAGATGAGATGTAGGGGTACACCATCACTGAACATGACCAACTCCAATGCATTCTACTATCGAAAATGTCTGTGAAGGGATATAGATATAAGTGTCCCTTACACCTAAAATCACCTCAGTGACTTGTAAGCAACTCACTATGCTTTGGTGTCGGACTAACTGAATTTCTAATTCAATAACGGAAGGCTTCTAGGCATAGTCAAGTACTTATAAAATTGGTGTATGATCAAGATGAAATTGACCACTCCAGAAGTTGAAGAAGAATGTATCACTATATTTCAATATAGCAAAACCTTGGCCAGGATAATCCATCGGATGAATTTGATATTTTAAAATATAATATGGACAACCTGATCTGAGTTGACAGTTGAACTCTAAGATGTCTTTTGAGCATTTTGGTCAAGGGGATGAATTATATGGAAACTATATTCACATGGATTCTAAAGATGTTGTTCTACACATTCGACCTATCTGGACGTTAGGTACTATTGCTAGATGGTTACTTTAATTAGTACAAAAATTTATTTCTATTGGTGTAGAATCTGATTGACGTCAGATCGAGCTGGAGTTAGAAAAGAAGAGGTCACCATTGGTGATCTGCAAAATAAAGTTCCATCCAGAGTCAATGGTGGTGGCTCCGACGGGATCCTCCAACGATCAAGTCAATTCTTCTAGCCAACAGAAATGGAGTACTTAGAAAAGAATTCAGCAGAGTTTTGAGAAGAAGAAAAGAGCATAAAAAAAATATATCTTGAGGATCCTTTTTTATAGATGGAGCCTATAATAGACTGATAGTGATAGTTGTACCATTCGATCGTGGGCTGCTCGGGGCCATGTGAAATTCATTATGAAGAGAGGTGTCGTCCGTAGCAGACTAATAATGACAGTCGTAACCATCCAGTAGTGGTGTCGCTTATAGCAGACTGATAATGATAGTCATAACCATCCGATAGTGGGGTCGTCTATAGCAGACTGATAATGAAAGTCATAACCATCTAGTAGTGGGCCACTAGGGGCCACATGAAGTTTGTTATGGAGAGAGGTTTCCATTATCGTGATGTACCCATTTGTTGAGATTTAATAGTTGAAGTCTTGAGAAAGCAGGCGTTGGTTGGTGAAGAGCTTTGACATATATCAATTCTAGAGGAGTTCGGACTCCTAAAGAAAATACGGATAGAGGGGATCATTCGAAAGAAATACTACTTAAAATTAGCAAGTAATCTACTGAAGAAATTTGGATGGAGTTTGACTGATGGAGAAGTCCAGAAGGAGTTCGACTGATAGAGAAATTTGACTAAAGAAGAGGTTCGAAAGGAGTTCGACTCTTGGAGGAATCCGACTAAAGGAGAAGTTCGAAAGAAGTTTGGCTCCTGGAGGAATTCAACTGAAGAAGAGATTCGAAAGAAATTCGACTGAAGGAGAGGTTCAGAAAGAGTTCAGCTCTTGAAGGAATTTGATTGAAGAAGAAGTTCAGAAGGAGGAATCCGATTGAAGGAGAAATCCAGACTGAAGGAGAATTCCTGATCGAAGTACTGAAGGAGTCCGGACTGAAGGAGAACTTTCGATCAAAGCTCTTCTGTGATTACCAATTACATTAGGCTAAGCATCAGACTGGACTTCAACGGGAGCGAGGTTTATCCCCAATAATAGTCCCCTTACTCTCGAGTTCGAAATTGAATTCAAAATTTGAAGAAAGGAAGGAAAAAAAGACGACGGCCAAAGTTCAATCCCAGGTTCCCATGCTTGTTGCCGAGGAAAAGGCAACGAACATCGAAAGTTTCCACGGTGCGCTCCACATAGAGGAGTTCATCTTGGTCGAACAAAAGGCCATACTGGCCCTGAAGGAGGAGAGGAGGAAGGAAACCAAAAATAGGGTCGTCGAATTGGAGACCCAAATGGCGAAGTTGATCTCGGAGGCAATGACCTGGGCCATGGAAGAGTTTAAGACCTCTCCCGAGTTGCGGAACCTGAACGTCGAGCTTAGCCAGGAAGTATTTATCAGGGGTTTCGAGCTCTGCAAAGGCAGAGTAGCTCGGAGGTTCCCCGAGCTCGACCTCAGCTTTTTGAAGGAGGAGAAAGATGATATGGATGTGGGATCGTCTAATGCTGTAGTTGACCTTTCCTTCGATGAGCTCGCTTCTGGCCTATTTGAACCTGCTATAGAGGTGCTCGAACCAGTTCGAGAACCTGAGGCTGTCGAGAGCGACCCGACTCTACCCTCTGAGGTTTAGATCCTTGAGTAGTTGTACATTTTTCTTTCTTTTAGCATAATCAACCTTATCGACCTATGCTTTGCTTATAATAAACTCATTTTTGTAATGGAATAATATATTTTTTGCTATTTTTGTTTCACATGAATCCGAGACCTATTTGTGGCTTACCTTCTTTACCTCATTTTTCTCTCTATCAGCTTCTTATAAAATGCTTATTGTGGATGCCGAACTCATTGTGGACGTCGGGCTTGTTGTGCACGTCGAACTAGGACCTCTTCTGCAAATCAGGATAAGATTCTATCTTTCGCATTTGACGTAGTTAGGTTGTCACGAAAAAATACGTGTAAGAATTCTCCACCGAGCTTCTTTCTTCTCCATGTCTTTGGTCTATGAGGTTTCAACTTTTGCTCATATTAGGATGAGGCTTTCCTTCTATTCTTATCATGGCTTACGGGGGTGCGTTAGGGGCATTGGTAGAGTCTCTCCCTCCATCCTGTCTTATATTGACGAGGTCGATGGCTTTGCTCACATTAGGATGAGGTTCTCCTCCTATTCCTAATGTAGCTTGTGGGGGCGAATTTGGGCCGTTGACAAGGCCACTCCCCTCATCTCATCTAAAATGAATGAGGCGTTCGATTGTGCTCACATTAGGATGAGGTTCTCCTCCTATTCCGAACGGACTGTAGGGGCACCTTAGGACCATTGTCGGGGCCTCTCCTCTCACCTCGTCTAAAATAAATGAGGTCTTCGACTTTGCTCACTTTAGGATGAGGTTCTCCTCCTGTTTCTAATGGGCTGTAGGGGCAGCTTAGGGCCATTGTCAGGACCTCTTCCCTCATCTCATCTAAAATGAACGAGGCCTTCGATTTTGCTTATGTTAGGACAAGGTTCTCCTTCTATTTCTAATAGGCTATAGGGGCACATTAGGGCCCTTGTTATGGCCTCTCCCCTCATCTCGTCTAAAATGAACGAGGTCTTCAACTTTGCTCACGTTTAGATGAGGTTCTTCTTCTATTCCTAATGGGCTGTAGGGGCATATTAAGGCCATTGTCAAGGCCTCTCCCCTCATCTCATCTAAAATGAATGAGGTCTTCGAACTTGCTCATGTTAGGATGAGGTTCTCCTCCTATTCCTAACGGGCTATAGAGGCACATTAGGGCCTCTCCCCTCATCTCGTCTAAAATGAATGAGGTCTTCGACTTTGCTTATGTTAGGATGAGGTTCTCCTTCTCTTCCAAATAGACTATAGGGATACATTAGGACCATTGTCAGGGCCTCTCCTCTTATCTCATCTAAAATGAATGAGGCCTTGGACTTTGCTCATGTTATGACGAGGTTCTCCTCCTATTTCTAATAGGCTATAGAGGCACATTAAGGTCATTGTCAGGGCCCTCCCTGTTAGATATATGTGCCCTAAAAGCCAGAATTGGCTGACACTTATAATACACTTCTAGAGGCAAAATTATAATTTTGACTAAAATCAATAAATGGGTTATTTTCTATCACATATGTGTATTTAGTGTCTGTGATACATCCTTTGAGTTAATGGCAATGATAATTCATATTTTCAAAAGTTGAAAATTTAAGATATGAATAATCATTATTAACTCATAAATTGCTCCCGACCATAGGATCATCACGAGGATGGTGATTGATCCGAAAGGTTGGTGTACAATCGCTTCTCTTTAGTAGATGAGTCTTGAGTCTATGGTGTGGAGACACCAGAGCGAGAGTACAGGTACTCGTTAGAGAACGAGGGCACTGAGCGTGACCACCTCGAGTAGTCATTAGGGAGTCTACCTTCTCGTCAATGACTGACTCGATGCTGCAGTAGTGTGTGTCTGGTTCTTTGACCTGAGGTGCATCGATAGTTCACCTTGAGGGTGTTATAGTTTGACTACACCATTACTCGATCTCCTAGCCATATGGAACCCTGAGGTGTATGTTGGCTATAGCATGTTCATTGTAGGAACTGGATGGCATCAAGATGGAATCTATCTACCTCGGTGGTAGAGGAGCAGCCCTATGATAATCATGAGAATCAAGTCCAGAAGCCCATGGCCATGGCAGAGTGAAATAATAGAAAGAGTTTCTATTTAGATTTTCACATCAGGACTCGAATCGAATGATTACATCATATGACAGAAACTAGGGTTTGACGAGTTCACCTTAACCCTAATCTGATCGGGGCTCAAGATAGAAGAACTTAATCACACAGGTAGCTGCACCAAGAGGTTCGCATTCAGCTCTGATGGGTTGCCACCATATACTGCTAGGTGTCACTGGTGGATTTTGGGAGCAATTAGAATGATTTAGATGATCGATCATTCTAGCTGTTCGAATCAGAAGAGTTCTGATCCATCGAAAGGAGTTTCGATGATGTCGATGATAGAGATCATGACATATCCCATTACCATACAGAACTGAACCTAACTGGGTCACACAAACAAGGGTTTGAATCTGGTGATCATCAATTGAACTGATCTAGTTCAATTGATCTGAATGAGATTCAATTAGGTTCAAGAAAATCGTGCTAGCACTCAATTGAATCTAACATTCTTCTTATGCTATCATAAATAAGTTGTCCTGTCTGAGCCAAAGGAGTTTGTGCTCAATTAGAGGCCTTCATATGGTTTGACTGAAGGTTGTCCAAGTCAAAAAAGGTTGTCTTATTTTGTACGATATTACCTACCATTTTTGGTCACCTGCTATTTCTTGTTCTTCGACTTTGGTCAAAAGTCTACCTTTGACTGGTCAAATGTTGACCATTGACACTTTGACTTATGATCACATGTCACGCACCTATTGGAGAGCTGGTGGGGGCCTATCCCCCTACCAGAACCAGGCAAGGAGGAGGGCGCACGCCACCCTAGGCGTGCGTTCTCCTCCTTGCCTGGTTCTGGCAGTCAGACAGGACAACTTATTTATGATAGCATAAGAAGAACATTAGGTTCAATCGAGTACTAGCACGATTTTCTTGAACCTAATTGAATCTCATTCAGATCAATTTGAACTAGACCAGTTCAATTGATGATCACCAAATTCAAATCCTTATTTGTGTGACCCAGTTAGATTCAGTTCTATATGGTAATGGGATATGTCATGATCTCTATCATTGACATCATCAAAACTCCTTTCGATGGATCAGAACTCTTCTGATTCAAACAGCTAGAATGATAGATCATCTAAATCATTCTAATTACTCCCAAAATCCACCAATGACACCTAGCAGTATATGGTGGCAACCCATCAGAGCTGAATGCGAACCTCTTGGTGCAGCTACCTGTGTGATTAAGTTCTTCTATCTTGAGCCCCGATCAGATTAGGGTTTAGGTGAACTCGTCAAACCCTAGTTTCTGTCATATGATGTAATCATTCGATTCGAGTCCGATGTGAAAATCTAAATAGAAACTCTTTCTATTATTTCACTCTACCATGGCCATGGGCTTCTGGACTTGATTCTCATGATTATCATAGGGCTGCTCCTCTACCACCGAGGTAGATAGATTCCATCTTGATGCCATGGCTAGGAGACCGAGTAATGGTGTAGTCAAACTATAACACCCTCAAAGTGAACTACCGATGCACCTCAGGTCAAAGAACTAGACACACTACTGCAGCATCGAGTCTGTCATTGACGAGAAGGTAGTCTCCCTAATGACTACTCGAGGTGGTCACGCTCAGTGCCCTCATTCTCTAACGAGTACCTATACTCTCGCTTCGGTGTCTCCACACCCTAGACTCAAGACTCATCTACTAAAGAGAAGCGATTGTACACCAACCTTCTGGATCAATCACCATCCTCGTGATGATCCTATGGTTGGGAGCAATTTATGAGTTAATAATGATTATTCATGTCTTAAATTTTCAACTTTTGAAAATATGAATTATCATTGCCATTAACTCAAAGGATGTATCACAGACACTAAATACACATATGTGATAGAAAATAACCCATTTATTGATTTTAGTCAAAATTATAATTTTGCCCCTAGAAGTGTATTACAAGTGTCAGCCAATTCTGGCTTCTAGGGCACATATATCTAAAAATCTCCCACTTGTCCTAAAGCCAATTGGCTACAAGTCTAAGTTCCATCTTCTCAAGGTGGGCTTCGAACTTCTGCTGGCCCAACAGCTTTGTAAGTGGGTCTGCCACATTATCTGCGGAGTCGACTCTCTTGACCTCGACATAACCCTTCTCGAGGTAATCGCGGATGAGGTGGTATCGCCGCTCAATATGCTTGGATTTTTTATGAGACCTCGGCTCCTTAGCAAGGGCTATGGCTCCATTATTATCGCAGTATAGAGGAATGGCATCTGATGGCATTACTCCAATTTCTGCAGCAAACTTCTTATACCAGAATGCTTCCTTCGCAGCCTCTGATGCAGCGATATATTCTGCTTCCATGGTGGAATATGCTATCACCGTTTTCTTGGAACTCTTCCAACTGATAGCTCCACCATTGCACATAAACAGACTCTCAGATGTCGACTTTTGATCATCTATATCAGACATGAAATCTGAGTCTGTGTATCCTTGCACTTGGAGTTCTCCATTCCCAAAGACCAACATTATATCCTTAGTTCTTCTCAAGTACTTAAGGATACATTTCACAGAAGTCTAGTGTTCTTCATCTGGATTTGACTGATATCTGCTTGTGACACTCACAGCATGGGCTATATCAAGTCGTGTACATAGCATGGCATACATGAGGCTCCCTATTGCAAAAGCATAAGGGATCTTGCTCATGCGTTCTATTTCCTCAGGTGTGCTAGGGCACATCTTCTTGGAAAGATGAATACCATGTCTGAAGGGTATTAATCCCCTCTTAGAGTTTTCCATACTAAACCTCTTTAGTACTTCCTCTATGTACATCTTCTATGAAAGTCCTAGCATCCTATTCGATCTATCCCTATAGACCTTAATTCCTAGAATAAAGGATGCTTCTCCTAGGTCTTTCATGGAGAATTCCTTGGACAACCATATTTTGACTGTCGTCAACATGGGAATATCATTCCCAATAAGGAGGATGTCATCCACGTACAATACGAGGAAGACAACAGCGCTCCCACTACCCTTTTTGAAAATACACAATTTTTCTTTATTTTTGATGAAACCAAACTTTTTGATCACATCATTGAAATGAGTGTTCCAGCTCCGAGATGCTTGCTTAAGTCTATATATGGACCTTTGCGGCTTGCAAACCTTGTGATCAGTATCACTGGATGTGAAACCTAGCGGCTGTTCCATATAGATATCTTCCTCAAGATGTCCATTTAGGAATGTCGTTTTCACGTCCATTTGTCATATTTCATAATCGAAATAGGCTACAACGGCAAGCAATGTGCGGATGGATTTTACCATAGCCACTAGGGAAAAGGTATCCTGATAGTCAATGTCCTTCGCATTGACTATAACCTTTGCCACTAGTCTAGCCTTGAATGTCTCCACATTTCCATCTGCACCAATCTTTCTCTTGAAGATCCATTTACATCCAATAGGTACTATCCCTTCTGGTGGATCTACCAAGGTCCAGACTTAGTTTGAGTGCATCGAGTCTATTTCTGACTGCATTGCCTCTAGCCATTTCTTGGAGTCGATATCTGATATCGCCTCGTTGTAGGTTTTGGGATCATCACCATGAGCACCATTACCTATGAGGAACATTTTCTCTACGTCCTCTGAAATAATACCTAAGTATCTCTCAGGAGGATGGAAAACTCTTTTCGATCTACGAGGTGGAGGAGGTAGTGTTCTTATTGGCTCAAACTGATTTGGTTCCAATTGGTCCTTAGCTCGTTCCACTTGTGAGACTTTCTCATCAAGCTTGATCTATTTTTCGATGTCGCTATCTTGAATAAACTATTTTTCAAGAAAGATGGCATGTTGACTCACAATCATATTGTGGTCTTCTGGAATGTAGAAATAGTATCCTAATGACTCTTTAGGATATCCTATGAATCGAGCTCTGAAGGATCTAAACTCTAACTTGTCCGCTTGTTGTCTTTTGACATGAGCCGAACAACCCTAAATTCTGAGATGACTCAGACTTGATTTCTTACCGTGCCATATCTCATACGGTGTGGCAGGAACGATTTTAGAGGGAACCCTATTCAGTAGAAAAATTGAAATTAACAATGAGTGTCCCCAAAAGAAATTAGGGAGGTCTGTGAAGCTCATCATGGATCGAACCATATCCAATAGAGTCTGATTTCTCCATTCCGAAATTTTGTTGAGTTGAGGTGTTCCAGGTGGAGTCCATTGAGAGACTATGCCATTATCCTTATATAGTCTCTAATATGCTAAGGTATTCACCTTCGATCTGATCGAAGAACCTTAATGGATTTTCCTATTTGTTTTTCTACTTCATGTCTGAAATCTTTGAATTTTTCAAAAGCTTCAGACTTGTGTGTCATAAGGTACACATATCCATACCTAGATAGATCATCGATAAAGGTAATGAAGTAGACAAAATTGCCTCTAGCCGGCTCATCAAATGGGCCACACACATCAGTATGTACTAGGGCAAGGAGAACTGTGGCCCTTTCCCCCTGTCCTACAAAAGGAAGTTTAGTCATTTTGCCTTGAAGACAAGATTCACAAGTTGGATATGATTCGAAAGTCAACGGACTCAATAGCCCATTTTTTTCTAATTTGTTGATCCTATCTTCTACTATATGACCTAATCTCAGGTGCCATAGATATCTATCGTTTGGACTATCCCTAGGTTGTTTGGCATTCACGTTTTGCTCGATAGTTAGAATAGGTACATCAATATGTAGCTGATAAAGACCATTAATAAGAAAATCATTTACAATTTTATTTCGTTCATAAAGAATGTTACAATGATCCTTAAAGAAGGTAATCACATAGCCTTCTTGTGCTAAGCATGAAACAGAAATCAAATTCCAGCTAGCTGCAGGCACAAAATAATAGTCTTTCAAAACTAAGTCTAAACCAGATGGTGATCGAAGAAAGTATGTTCCCATGGCTACTGTAGCAACTCTTGCTCCATTACCGACATGTAGGATCATGTCTCCATCCCTCAGCCTCCTGCTATCCTCAAGACCCTGCATAGAAGTGCACAGATGAGCACTAGAACCAGAGTCAAGCCCCAACTAGATGCAGAAGAAACCCATAAGGTTAGACTCAATGACGAGCATACCTCAAAAAGGACCTTCCTTCTTATTCTTCAGGGTGGCCAGGTAAGTAGGGCAGTTTTCGCTTCCAATGGCCGTCGCTGTTGCAATGAAAACACTTTCCTTTACCAATGGCTTTCATCTTCGGCTCTGCCTTCTTCTTCTTTGATCCTTCCACCTTTTGCTTTTTCACAAACTTCTTTTTCTTTCCATAATACTTTCTTTTGGAAGAAGTCCGTTCCATAGTAAGAACTGAGCCTTTAGAATCTTTCATAGAAAGCTCAGCGGTAACCAGCATATTTATTAATTCGGCTAAGGAATTCTAAAGTTTATGCATGTGGTAATTCATGATGAATTGCCCATATGCATCAGTCAAGGATTGCAGAATAATATTGATCTGCAAGTCCAAGTCTAACTTCACACCGAGCTTCTCAAGCTCCTCCATGTCCTTGATCATTGTCAGACAGTGATCTTGGACTGACTACCCATCATGCATCTTAGCCTTAAAAAGTCATTTCGTGACTTGATATTTGGCTACACAACTCTATTCACCAAACATCTCCTGCAGGTGAGCCAACATTTGGTGAGTAGTCCCGATATCTTCATGTTGGTGCTGGAGTTCATCAGACATTGAGCCCAACATGTAATATCTGGCCTTATTATCTTTGTCTATCCATTTTTCTAGAGACGCTCTCTATTCAACAGATGGATGGGCTGGTAAGATGGGAGGGTCCTGGTCCAAAACATGGGTTAACTTCTCGGAACCCAAAACTATTTTGTAGTTCCTGAGCCAATCTTTATAATTGAATCCAGTCAGTCTATGTGTATCCAGGATACATACCAATGGGTTGGACGCAGACATTTTCCTATAGAGAGTCAAAGATTCTAGTTAGATACTATAATTTTGACTTGACCAATTTATTTAGAGATTTTATTTTTAAACAAATTAGCTCCAACTATTTTCTCGGATCTCTACACTCCCTCTGTAGAGATGCGAAAATCTCCACGATTAATGATTTCTAGTGGGTGGTGCGGTCTCACCAACTGACTCATCACCTCACCTAACAGTTATTGATGATGGGTTAGCCAATGAGTGAACAACTCTTGTTCAATGATTCTCTAATCATGGTGCATCCAAACTTGGTCTCTAATTCATGAATCTCATCGTATCCGGAATATTGATCCACTCCTTAGTTAAGTCAGACCCCCCATTTGCATAGATTGGGTTCCTAATTGAGTCTCTCATCGTATCCAGAATATTGAGCCCAACTCATCCTCCAGCCCATAGCATCCAATGCCTAATAGACATGGTTGTGTCTTCCCGGTGCAACTGAGCCACTGTATCCAGCCGAGAACAATCAACCCCGGAAAGGGCCCGCACATCTACAATGGTGAAAGATCTCAGACTTAATCTTTTCTTAGGGAGAATTGATTCAGGTCTCATTAAACTAGACTTGGCTTAGTCATAACAATTATGACTAACCTAGTGGCATGGGTTAGCTCGGATTATTGACCACCTTAGATCAGAACTGTGTCAATAGATATGGCCAAGTAAGTGAGATCGGTGGAAGGAATATGCCATTAACTCGTACAAGAACGCATTCAGGTCGAGTAGCTTCCAATTAAAAACTAGTCGGTCGTATGTGCCAAACTTACCTTAGACACCAAATTGTTGAGCCAGAACCAATTGGGTTTGCCTACAATTCAGACTCTAACCTCTGAGCCTAATTAGGTCTTGCTTGATCGTGACTCGATCTTGACCCAGACTTAATCCTATTAGGCTGGTTAATTTAAGCATTGTTGATCCCCTCTAACCAACTCTTGATTCGGTTTGATCAACCGCTTAGACCTAATTGAGCTACCCAAGCCCGAACCCAGTATTATGAATATGTCTTAGATCTGAAATTCTCAATTTTAGACCTAATTAATATTCCATAATCTTAATTTTTAACTAAGTAGGGTTCATAAATAAAATATGCACAATAAATCCTAGGGTTTTAGGATCTAGGATTTTGCAGAAAGTAAGTTTTGGGTTTCTGATTAAGGATGAACGCGCAGCACCCTTACATGTCATAAGAACATCCCATCGAATGGGAGAAGAGGGCCTTCAAACTCTTCTTTGTTCTTATGACCGGACGGCTAAGAGGAACGCCTTAATTAGGAACATGCAATACTACAAAATAGTTTTAGATCTAAATCATATATCTCATATATAAATCAAATCTAATCATGGCATATTTTGCATACATCTCATGTATCGAATCATGCATGTTTTTAGATCTAAATTATCTCATAATAATCTAAAAATTAGATTTAAATTGATCTTATCAAAATAAATCCTAATCTAGACAACTATGTAGAACTATTCTACAACTAGTCTAGCATGCATCAATCACATCTCATATGATGTTTAAAATTAAATAATTTTATTTGCTATTTTTATATGTTATTATAACAATTATAATATCAAAAAATAATAAATAAGTGGATCTAAAATATGGGTTAATCAAATTAAATTGAAAATATGTAAGACTATTCTATAGAACTATTCTATTTTAGAACTAGTCATGCATATTTTCTAATCTTAGATCCTAATCATTTAATTTTAATTTTTTCTAATTTTAGATATGATCACATCTCATGTGACATCTGAAATCAATTATTTTTTAACTAAAATAAATTTAAAATCAGATATAAATACTTTTAGAACCATGGCTCTGATACCAGTTGAAGGAAATCCTGATTTCCCGATCCAGGTTCGTTCAGATCTGATCAGATCAAGAGATATATTTTTAAAAAAAATTTCTTGGATCTATATCATATCTGAGATATTTCAGATCTAATTCTTATTATTTTAATGATTAAAATAAATTTAAATAAATTAAATCAGATTTAACTTATCTTGATATGGGTAATCCTATTACCCATTGATGATCCGGTATACAGCGGAAGGTTCTGGATCTAGCCACGCAAGTGCCTGACCTCTATCAATATTCACTTGGATTGGATCTAGAGATCCTCTTCTTCTCTATCACATCTCCAAAAATCAGATCTGAATCTGATCTGGAGGATCTTCAAAACTCCTTTTGAAGATCAGCAGTCATCCTTTGCAGCAGTGCAGCCTTCTTGCTTTTGATCGCCTTTCTTTGATCTGGATCGCACCAACCAAGCTCCAAAACTATTTTGGACATGGAGAGGAGAGGGAGAAGAAGCTTTGGCATGGAGGAGGAGAAGAGAAAAGGCCTTGGGGCATATGGAAACTCTTAGCCTCTCTTTGAGTTGGGTATAGGGTCGTATTTATAGACTAACTGTGATCCAACTCCTCTTCTTCCCAACCAATCACAACCCTTTGTGAAATCAGATCTAAATCTGATTGGTGGGAATAGAGTCCCCTGAATTCCTTCTTAGAGGGTGCCTAAGACCAGTCAAACTGGATTCTTAGAAGAACTCTAATTGGAATCCAAAAGGGAGGTGGAGTCCTTGTCCAACAAGGACTCCAGGGTGCCTCCAACTTGGGCGCACGCCTAGGGTGGCGTGCGCCCTCCTCCCCTAGGCGTGCGCCCTCCTCCTTGCCTGGTTCTGGCACTCCCCTCATCTCATCTAAAATGAACGACATCTTCAACTTTGCTCATGTTAGGATGAGGTTCTCCTCCTATTCCTAATGGGCTGTATTTATCATGAAATTAAGTTCGTGGAGTAGTCGTTCTTTATCACCGGTACATAATAAAGATTAGGATGTTGGAGTAGGAAGATTTCATTATAATCAAATTATCGATAATACATTCATAGATTTTTCGAATTCCATGGTTAAGGCAGGTCTGCCCCTCACCCCCACCCCCCGAGTTCCTTCAAGTAGTACGTCCTGGGTCGGATGACTTTCGTGACCTCATAGGGTTCTTCCCAATTTGGGGCAAGCTTCTCCTGACTCAGAGGCTAAGAGATAGCGGCTCGCTGAAGTACTAAGTCCCCTACTCTGAACATTTTACCTCTGACTCTGGAGTTATAATATTGGGCCTCCCTCTGGCGGTAGGCTGCCATCCGATCTTGGGCTTCTTTTCTTTTTTCTTCCAGTAGATTGAGATGACTGCCTCCATTCCAAAGGTCAAGATGAATGGTGTTTTTTCAGTCGGTAGCCTTTGAGTAGTTCGGTATGCCCAGAGAATGTGGTAGAGTTCATCCACCTAGGCCCCCTTTGCTCTATCGAGTCTTGTCTTGATGTCTTGCAATAAGATCCGATTGATCACTTCAACTTCCCCATTCACCTGTGGGTGAGCTACCGACGTGAAGTGATGGAAGATATTTAGATCTTTGCACAACTCAGCGAACCTCATCCCAGCGAATTGTCGCCCATTATCTATTATGAGATTTTGGGGCAGACCAAACCGACAGACGATTGACTTTCAAACAAAGTTCTATACCTTGGTCTCAGTAATTTTTGCTAATGGTTCATCTTTGACCCATTTGGTGAAGTAGTCAATCGCAACTAGGAGGAACTTCCATTATCCGGATGCCACTGGGAAAGGGCCAAGTATATCCATTCTCCACTGTGCAAATGGCCAAGGTGCGCTTAGTGGAGTAAGCTCGGAGGTCAGCTATCTTTGTATGTTTGCATTTCTCTAATAGCGGTCACATTTCTTGACATACTCCATAGAATCATGGTACAAGGTTGGTCAATAGTATCCTTGCCGAAATAATTTTTGTGATAGGAATCTAGCTCCTACATGACTTCCATAAATTCACTCGTGTGCTTTTCATAATGCAAAGTCAGCCTCTGAAGGTCAGATACATCTCAACAGCAGTAGCGTATACAACCTTTTATATAACTTGCCCTCATACAAAATATATCGGAAGGCTTGATTCCTGAGTTTTTGAGCTTCTTCCAGATCATGAGAAAGAACTTTCTCTTTGAGATAGGCAACTAGCGGGTCAATCCAGCTCGGCTCGAGCTTTGTCTGCATAACGAGCTGCGATTCCTTTGAGCTTGGGCATTTTAGAGTTTCAAAAAATACTTCTTTAGATAGTTTGGTTGAAGCTGAAGTGACCAATTTGGAGAGGAGGTCGGCTCTTGTATTTTTTGCCCTCAAAATTTGTCGAATGCCAAAACTATCGAAGGTCGGAGTCAAATTCTTTACTTTCTCAAGGTATTTCATCATACTTTTCTCTCGTGCTTCATAGTTGCCACTAACTTGGCCAACCACTAATTGAGAATTACTATAGACTTGAAGCCGATCTACTTTTAACTCTCTTATTAATTTTAATCCGGTGATCAGCGCTTCATATTCAGCCCCATTATTAGTTGCAGAGAATTCAAAGCATAGCACATACTCGACGATGACTCCCTCGGAGTTGACTAAGACTAACCCCACACCTACTCCAACAGAGTTGGACGAACCATCCACATACAAGGTCCAAAAAGCTTCGAAAAGGTTGGCACTTTCTTTGGTGAGGCTTTGTTACAACCATGGGATGCCGGTCTCATTCTACTCAAGCTCGACTTCATCTAGAATGATACACTCGACTATGAAGTCAGCTAGTGCTTGAGCCTTGATTGCTGATCGAGGTCAGTGGTTGATGTCGAATTTCATTAATTCAATGGTCTATTTTGCAATTTTTTCAAAAGCATCTATTTGATGAAGGATTGCTCTGATCAGCTGGTCAGTGAGGAGTGTTATAGCATGTCCCTAGAAGTAAGGTCAAAGTCTTCTTACTGTAATCAAAAGAGCATAAGTCAATATTTTCAACTTTGTATACCTGATCTCAGCATCCCTTAGGATCGACTTATGTAGTAGATTGGTCATTGTACCTTCATCTCTTCTTTGACCAGGACTGATGCTAGCACCGCAGGGGAGACCATGAGGTAGAAAAATAGCTCCTCTCCGGATTCGGGTTTGGCCAGTAAGGGGTGAGCCAAGCTAATTCTTGAGCTCGTCGAATGCCTTTTGGCATTTCTAAGTTCAGTGAAAATCTTTTGATTTTCTAAGGATTTGGAAGAGCATGCAGCATTCGGCCAACCTCAAGACAAAATGATTCAAAGATGCCACCTTTCCGATCAAGTGCTAAACTTCCTTGATGGACTTCGGAGCGGTCATCTCCTGGATAGCTCAAATTTTCTCCAGATTGGCCTCAACTCCTCATCTCATGACCATGAAATCCAAAAATCTTTCTGAGGCTACCCCAAAGGTGCACTTGGTTGGGTTCAGCTTCATCTTGTATTTTCTAAGCGCATCGAAAGCCTCTTCAAGGTTGGTGACATGATTGATAGTCTTTCAGCTTTTGCCCAGCATGTCATCGACGTAAACCTCCATATTGCGGTCGATCTGCTCCTTGAAGATTTTATTGACCAAGCGCTGATAAGTCGTGCATGCATTTTTAAGCCCGAAGGGCATAACCCTATAACAGTAGTAATAAAAGCAATCTTCTCCTCATCCTCCGGTAACATCCGAATTTGGTTGTAGCCAGAGAAGGCGTCCATGAAGGTGAGGAGTTTGTAGCCTAAAGTCGCATCCAACAGTTGGTTGATTCTGGGCAAAGGGTAGCTATCTTTCGGACAGGCCTTGTTAAGCTTCTTAAAGTCGATGCACAACCTCCACTTGTCGTTGGCTTTCTTGACCAGGACCACGTTAGAGACCCAAATTAAATAGCTAACTTCTCGAATAAATCTAGTGTTGGAAAGCTTGTCGACTTCTTTTGCTATTACCTTCTATCTTTCTAGTGCATGGCCTCAAACTCTTTCTTTCACTGGTCGATGCTTGGGATCAATAGCCAACCGATGTTCCATAACCTCGGCATCAATTCCAAGCATATCCATCAGAACCCAGGCAAAGATATCGGCATTCCTCTATAAAAAGGTGATGAGCTACTTTCGAACTTCATCTTCCATTTTGGAGCCAATTTGCACTATATGCTCCACATTTCCATCATTCAGGGGGACAGTCACAAGATCTTCTATTAGTTCTCCCCTTTCTTCCATAAGGTCATCCCAGATGTCTAGCCCATCAACAGGATATAGGTCGGACTGTTCTTTCTTTCGTAGGGCAATTGAGTAGCAGTGCCTTGACAGAACTTCATCTTCCCAGACCTCTCCGATCCTGTAACTTGTCGAAAACTTCATCTTCAAATAATAAGTGGACACCACCACCCGAAGTGCATTTAAACTAGGTCGATCGAAAATTGCGTTGTAAGCGAAGGGAGCTTTTACTACCAGGAAATCCACCTATGCTCTGAAATATTTTGGATATTGCTCGGTAGCCACAGCTAGAGTTATTACACCTTCAACTGGTACTGCAGCACCAGCAAAGCCTACTAGGGAGAGTTTATTGATCCAAGTTGACTATTAGATATTGACATTTTGGAGAAAGCATCATAAAATAAGACGTCAACTGAACTTTCATTATCAACTAGGATGCGACGTACATCATAGTCTGCTATATTTAAAGAGATTATAATAGCATCATTGTGTGGGAACTGTACTCCCTGTGCATCTACCTCAGTAAAGATTATGGGTTTTTTAGCCCTCCATCTTTTCACTGATCCCCAAGATCCACTGGCCTCTTCTTATCGAAGTCCCTTAGAGATAGTGTTGATGATGCCGAGAGGTAGCTAATATCCTTATTGTTCCTTCCTCCTTGGTGGTTCTGGCTATGACAGTGCCCTTGGCCAATCTTCTCTTGCTTCAGACCAGCATCTAAGGAATCAACCCAGCCAGCCTCTCCTAATGGGCTCCTCGATCTCTTCTTGGAGCTAAATACATTCTTCAGTATCATGGTCATGGTCATGATGGTAGAGATAGTATTTGTTAAGATTGCACTTTCCAGGATGAGTGCACATCCTTTTAGGCCTCGGTAGTTGCTCCTTAATCTACATCAATACTTGCATTTTTGGAGCATTGAGGGGGGTGTAGTTGTGAAACCTTCTAGGAGGAGAACTTCTTCTTACCCCTCTATCGGAGCTTCTTTGATGATGAGCTCGAGGAGGAGTTCAAGCTCGCTTGCACTCGGAGGGAGTCCATGAGCGCAGCCGAACTTCATTCGGCCCTCCATTAGCTATGGATTTATTGGACTCGCCCATCTGCCGCTCTCCTACGGCTTTCTCATCCTTCAATTTGAAGGTTTCTTCCACTCGGGCATATCCTTCAACTCGAGCTAATAGATCAGCAAAGTTTCTGGGATACTTCTTCTCTAGGAAGAATAGTAAATCATTCTTTTGAAGGCCGCCCTTGAGTGCGGCCATTGCAACAGACTGGTCCAGGTTTCGGACCTCCAATGCAGTAGGCATTAAATTGGATGGCATAAGTTTGGATAGATTCTCCCTCCTTCTACTTGATATTCATTAGAGAATCCGAACCTCGGTGCGGACGTTGATTGCTAACGAAGTGAGCCACAAACTAATGGCTCATCTGATCAAAGGAGAAGATCGTACCCGACTTTAATATCGAGTACTAATTTCATGCTACTCCCTTTAAGGTAGATGAGAAAGCTTGGCATAAGATGGTATCTGGTGCACCATGGAGTAGCATCATGGTCCGAAAGGCCTTTAGGTGATCGATCGAACCAGAGGTTCCGTCATAGCTTTCAAATTAGGAAAGCTTGAAGTTCAATGAAATGGGCTCTTGCTTAATCCTTTAAGAAAAAGAAGGATCAGTATAAATATTATTACCGTGTGAGGAGAGAGTATGACAGAGCTCTTCAATTCGTCGGCTTATTTCCTGAAGCCTTTGATTCAGGAGATCTTCATGATCGTTGATCTCTAGGATTTTCTTATGGGATGGAGGCAAAGCTCCCTTTGGGTTGAGTCATGGTCCGAGCTAGAGCTCTCCACCCTCTGCTTCTCCTTTTCGGAGGTCACCGACCAGCTAGCCCAAGTCGGCCGTCCCCTGATCGGATCATGGGGCTCTAGAGAAGCCTTCTTCAGTCGAATTAGCATTAGAGCCTGATGATGTATGGCCTACACCACCTCTATGAGACCGCAAACCTACTGGACTAGCAAGTTGAATTGCCCCACATCCATTATGGCTATAGGTGGTGCTTGAGTTATCGAAGCTGAAGTCGGAGCAGATAAATCTAGACAGAATTTGACAGTAGAGGCCATTGATCGTCGGGTCGAAGCTTTCCTCGGAGGCATTTTTTTTGAAAAAAACTTTAGAGAGGAAGAAGATAGATCGCTGCTAAGCACTCTTTTAAGAATAAGAGAACTTCAGGAATAGAGGAGACCCTCCTTCTAGCGCCAATTCTGTTGGTGCAGAATCTGGTTGATGCTAGATTGAGCTGAAGTTGGGAAAGAAGTGGTCACCATCGGTGACCTGCAAAATAAAGTCTCATCTGAAGTCAGTGGTGGTGGCTCTAGCAGGACCCTCCGATGATCTAGTCAACCCTTCTGGCCAACAGAAATAGAGTGCTTAGGAAAGAATTCAGTAGAGTTATGAAAAGAAGAAGAGAGCTTAGAGAAAATGTATTTGGAGGATCCCTTTTTATAGATGAAGCCTATAACAGACTAATAGTGATAGCCATAACCATCTGATCATGAGCCACTTGAGGCCATGTGGAATTTATTATGAAGAGAGGTGTCGCCCGTAGCAGACTGACAATGACTGTCGTAACCATCCGGTAGTGAGCTGCTCGGAGCCACGTAGAGTTTATTATGGAGAGAGGTGTTCGTTGTTGTGATGTACCCATTCGTTGAGATTTAATAGTCGATTTTTAGAGGAAGCAGGCGTTGGTTGGTGAAGAGCTTTGATATATATCAATTTCAGAGGAGTTCAAACTTATAAAGAAAATATGACTAAAGGGAATCATCTAGAAGTAATACTACTTGAAATTTGAAAATAATCTACTGGAGAAATTTGGATGGAGTTCAACTGATGAAGAAGTCCAGAAGGAGTCCAACTGGTGGAGAAATTCGACTGAAGGAGAGGTTCGAAAGGAGTTCGGCTCCTGAAGAAATCCAACTAAAGGAGAGGGTCGAAAGAAGTTTGGCTCCTGGAGAAATCTGACTGAAAGAGAGGTCCCAAAGAAGTTCGACTCCTGAAGGAATCCAACTAAAGGAGAGATTCGAAAGAAGTTCGATTGCTGGAGGAATTTGACTGAAGGAGAATTTTCAATTGAAGCTACTGAAGGAGTCCGGATTGAAGGAGAACTCCCGATCGAAGCTCTTCTATGATTACCAGTTACATTAGGCTAAGCATCAGACTGGACTTTGGTGGGAGCAGGGTTGATCCCCAATAATTTCTATGCTACTGGCTTAGGCTTGGATCTATGAGGTTACACATATTATAGTTCATGATCCTATCAGATGGTTGATCAACAATTAAGAATCGTTCTAAGGTTAAACAATTAATATGATTAATGTTTAACCTAGTGCAAGTGTTGCAGGAGGATTGATTAGCAATTCGAGTGCTAATTGACTTAATTTGGATAGGTTAGAGAATTGAGATTAAGTATAATTAAATATAATTTAATTAGATTTAGTTTGGGCTCGATTGGATCAAGTTCAATTGATTATTGGATAAACCAAGTGCAAGGAAGAACTAGTCCTAATCCAACTAGAACTTAGGTCAACCTAATTTTCTAATTTGATTAAAAAATTAAATCAAAATTAAATATAATTTAATCTAATTTAATTAAGTTTTTAATTAGTTTAGAATCTAATTTAATTGGATTGAATTAATTTTGGATTGATTTGGTATGAGAAACCATGTTTGACCAAGTCAAAAATAAGAATCCTAATGAGACTAGGAACTTCCCTCCTTGCGCCACCTTAGTCCCAATGCCCCCATGCCCACTTTGGAATGTTTAGCTCATGGAAAACCCTCTTTCCCAAGACTTCAAGCATGCCCCCTTGCTCCCATTCTTTCTTACATAGAATTTTGTTAGTGGACCAAGTCAAATAAGGCAATTTGGTTTGAAATCAAACTCTATTTGATAGAGTTTGATGCAATCAAACCTCTATCTCATTTTGCTACCAAGCACCATTATTATTTTTTGGCTTTTTCATGGAAAAGAGGAGAATTTTTTGCACTCCGTATTCCTAGTCCATGCCTAAAACAAAGGAGGGAGCACCTAAATGTTGGGTGCCCCAACTAGTTGCCTATTTTGGTCTTTCATAGTCTAAGAGTTTGACCCAACAAGGACTCCTCTATATCTCTCTATATAGGATAAATTTTAAGATGATTTTTGGATATATTCTATAATTTTGAGAGATCTTTGAGGTGTGTGAAAATTAGAAAGAAAGAATATTAGAACATGCGGATTTCATAGACACTAATCTAGATATCTAGGTGAGAGAACAGAGAAGAAGAAGAGGGTCTTCTTCTAGGGTTATCTTGTTCATCTCTTTTCCTCCTCCTTTTTGAGATTATTTGAGAGTGTCTCAGATCTATAATATCTCCTCCTTACTCTTATTTTTGGAAGAATCCAAATCTAGAAGAAGGAAGCATCGGATTGACTATCGAAGAAGGATCAGCACAGTACTAGCATACTATGTTGATTTCCTACGTAGGACTTTTGATCGTAGTTCGTGGGCTTGTGTGGATGACTTCTAGAGGTTGGATATTTGTGTGTCTCACAACATCATCCTCAAGCTTGGATCGGTAAGTTAGAACATCTAACTTGCATAGGTAATAGATCTGATCTATTCTACATACCTGCATTAGATGTAGTGTAGATGCATGTTGATGTGATCAACATGTTTTATTTTCCTCCTTATGTTTAATTTATAACTTACTATCATGCCATAATCATATAATAAAATATTAGATCTAAGATATTCTCTGATGTTAAAAATTAATTTTGATTGATTCTAGTCTTCCGCTATATGATCTTGAAAAAGTTTCAAGATCTAGCCCTGAAATCCTAGATCTGATTCCTTCAAATGGTATCAGAGCCTAGGTTGATTATTACATGATTATGTGTGCATGTTTAGATTATTTCTTAGATTAAATTTAATTTATAATTTAATTATTAAATCTAAAATTAAAAATCATGATCATACGAACTGCTATAAGGTTATCCTGCTGTAAGGTTTATCCCTTATAGTGGAGAGATTATCCTAGTTCATGTAGATCTACTTCTTATCATAAATTTATTAGATGTGATCTAATTTTATTTATAACTTATTAGATTTAAAATAATTTTAGATCTAAAAATAAAAGTTTTAGATTGCATGGACTGCTATAAGGTTGTTCTGCTGTAAGGTTTATCCCTTATAGTGAAGAGATTGTCCTAGTACTTACTAATCTAAAATATTGATCATAAAATTTTAGATTAGATTTAAAAAATTTTATGATTTGATTAAAAATATTTTAATCTAATTTTAGTCATCATAAATATGTTAGATTTGATCTAAGATAATTTATGATTGATTAGAGTTGAAGCTATTTCAATTATATGAACCTATTTAGATTAGATCTAAAGTAGTTTCATGCTTATGTTACTTGCATATTGATTATGAATCAAACATACAACTTGATTGATAGAATCATATTATAAAAATATTTTATAAATATAAAAATTATTTTTAAAAAGCCGAACCCCAACCCTCAATCCAAAACTTAATTAAGAATTAAGAAGTTCTTTCATTAGGATCTAGGATTATGAATTGAAGATCCTAAGACACAAATCATAACACATTGGGCTAAATAGGTTAGTGGAGATTAGGTCCATTAATTGGATTAAACCTAGGGTTAGATTAAAGAATGGACTTAATTAGAGAATTGACTAAATCCAATTAATTATTGTCTTAGATTAGGTCAAGGATTCTCTAGATCAATTACAATAGTTATAGTTGGTCAAGTCCATATCTTTAACAAGATCCAAGATGGACTTAATTCTTAGCTATGCAGTCTAGCATGAACTGTTAGGCTGATCTAATCAAGACTAATTAAACCACTTGGTGTCTAAGGTAAACCAGATTGGTGGTCTTTAATTGGCAGCCCGCTTATCTGGCCATTTCTAATGGTGTCTAAGGTAAGCTTTGGCAAACCTTCTCACTAATCGAACATACCTGACCTCTTAGTAAAATTATGTTTTGATCAGATCACTTGACTATTCGAGCTAACCCATGTCAGCTAGATAAATCAGTATGACTGATTTAGGTGATCGTAGATCAGCCTATTAATGGTCTCCCTTAAGCTAACTTGGTGAAGCCAGTGGAAGAATCATGACAAGTTGGTTCATCTGATCTTTTCCCTTCTTTAAAATTAAATTTTTTAAAATTATTAGATTTCTAAAATGAAATAGTTATTGTGATAACTAGATCATAGCCTCTCATTAAGTGGGTGATAATGGATCCATTAGTTGGATAATCATTGGACGCCCAAAGGCCTGGTGTTAATCGGTTAATGAAATTATCATTCATTATATCTTGGCTACATCTTTCTAAATGGTGGTTAGATTAGCCAACCAAAGTTGGACCAAATTATTCATTGGTTTGATGGACCAAGTATAGTCATGTTAATGGTTGGACCTAATCGGACCTTTTCAGTGGAGGCCAAAGCCTACTGATTAGGGACTGGGGCAAAAATTTAATCACTAAAAATTATTTAGAAAAATAATTGATTATGAACCTACCCATAGATGTACATGGGTTAGCCAACTAAAGTTGGGCTCGTGTGCAGTCTATGTGGATTCTAGTACCCATTAAGAAATTAGAATAATTCCTCGAATTAAAGGTAGAGGCTACCAATTCGAATAAAATAGTGGGAGAATATTTTGATTAAAATCCAAATCTTTAGATTTAATGAATCAATTACTAATTAGATTATGATTTTTCTTGATGTAGATATGGCCACTTTCCTATCGCTCCAATCATTATTGGACAATGATAAATTGGTGGAACCCAACTTTGGTAGCTGGTACCGAATGTTGAAGATAGTCCTGAAACATGAACAGATCCTATATGTGTTGATGGATTTTGCACCTGAGGAGCCATCTACCAATGCACGTGGAATAATCAGAGATACTTACCAGAAGTGGCTCAGTGACCAAACCAAGATGCGCTGTATTATGCTGGCTGCCATGAATGATGAGTTCAGTCGCAGATTTGAGATGGCTTAACCCAAAGATATGCTTCAAGTGTCGGAGGATTCTTTTGGCACACCCGATGATGTTGAAAGGCACAAGACTAGTTGTGCCATCTCCAACGCCAGGATGTGGAATGGTGCCTCTATCACTGATCATGTACTATACATGATCGAGCTGATAGAGTGATTGAGTGAGCTTGGCATTTTCTTGCATAAGCAACTTAGGAAAGATGCAATATTGAACTCACTGTCCAAATCCTTTCCCCCATTCCTCAATCATTTCAGAATGATAAAGCCTGAAGTAGACTATCACGGGTTATTGGGATTGCTTCAGAACTTTAAGAAGGATCACCAACTTCACAAGGAGTCGATGAATTTAGTGGAACGTACGTCTTCTGGTTCTTGATCCTTTAGAAAAGAAAAAAAGAATAAGAAAAAGAAAGCAAAGAAGGTGCAAGTTCAGGCTAGGACATCTATACAGGGCCAGACCAGGAATATCAAGCCTGATAAGAGTCAAGCTGAATGCTTCTTTTGCAAGAAGTAGGGGCATTAGAAGAAGAATTGTCCTCAGTACATTGTATTATAATCCACAATGTTCTAGGCATCACCTAGCTCTGATACCAAATTATAGACCCATGATATCGCTCAAACACCAATCATTCTTGATATCACAAGCACCATGATACCATATTGTGAAAGCTCCTGATCTTTAGCATGGATCTGAAGGAACCTATGATGTTCTCTATGGGAAGCACACCACCGATCCTCCACTTGGATCTATGATGGGATGCCTCCCTTCTTGGGCTTGAGGGAAATGCCCTCCTTCTCTAGGGCTTCTTCAAGAACCCTAGGATGGCAACTCCAGAGAGAAGAGAAGAAGAGAGTTAAGGAAGAAAATGTCTATATTAATTCCAACCTTTTAAAATTCTAATACAATCTATGTATTTATACATAGCCATTAGGCTCGACCAAAAAACTCTCCGACTAACCCAATACATCAATGCACTCACCGAGCCCATGTACACCCATGTCTTCCATGCTCTCATCCTCTGGATCTAGACCCGACCCATCATGATTTAGCCACCTTAAGACCTCTCAAATCAGACCTTAAGACCCCTAGGTTCAATCCAGACCATAGCCCAAAACAAACCCTCGCGTAACTCTGCCCGTGCACTGAGCCGACTTAGTCTCAGCACTAAGTCGGATATGTTCCACTAGGTCGGCCCAGTTTTGTGCCGTGCCAGTAGTTCTGAATGCACAACTCTCTATTTTACCTATGCTCTACGACTTAGCCAACCCAATTTTGGACTGAGCCAGCTAACCTACAGAAAATCTTTTTTTCTACAGCCTTCAAGCTCTGGGTTTGGTTCCTTGCTCCATCTTGTGTCCCAGATCTCCGAAGCACCAACTAAGCCCCTTAAGGCCCTCAATACCTGAACCTCAAGCCCGTGAAGAGCTACATGCCGCCTCTACCTTAGGACAACTCATGTCCTAGCCCTAGGACCACACCTATCCTAACCTCTTCGGAGCCCTCACCTTGGCTCCACCCGTGGCCTCCCAAGGCTGGGGAGCACCACAAATCCTCACAATCTTTACCTTGGTGCTCCCAAGCCTTGGCAAACCTCTCGACAATGCCCTCCTGCATGATCATACTGTCCCTATGTACTCGACAGCACCTATGCAAACATCACCTCCGCCAATCCTCTTCAGTTGTTGCGCATCCTTGAGGCCTTTGGAATGACTGCCTTCACCGCTAAAGATCTATGCTTGCACCTTTATACCATCCTAGAATTATAGGATTCCATCTACTTAGCAGCTGCATCACTTTTTCTAGACTTTCTTGGAGAACCCGTAGCATCTCTGTATCGGCACTTGCTGCAAATCCTGACATGATCTCCTCAGAACTACGTCTGTCCTCCTGCATATGCCGTTCCATCAGAATGGTGCATCTCCAATGCTGGTGCTAAAATATCGATCCTCCCACACCTCTCTACTCTGAACTCATGTCAAATTCCTCTCCAATTGTGAAGCCATCTCTCCGGTGCTCCACCTATATCCAAAATCCATCTGATGCTGCAGAAGCCGACTCTATCATCGAGTCCCTCGAGGCCAACCACTCAATGCTGCACTGCTGAGCCTACCGCTGCACCTCAAACATCGTTGCTGCCCCTTCGAACCCTCCACGCTCCGTGGATCCCTTCGAAGCTGTCTAGGATACCTCTGCAACCTACGGGCACCTCCAAAACTCAAGAGCTCATCCAACTCTTCTAAAATCAATGACTGAACCCTAGAGAATTTCACCATGGTCCTTCTCTTCTGCCCCTACTATTAGATATATGTACCCCAGAAGCCAGATTGGCTGACACTTATTGTACACTTCTAAGGGCAAAATTATAATTTTGACTATAAATAATAAAATGAACTATTTTCTATCATCAATGGGTATTTGGTGTCCGTGATACATCCCTTAAGTTAATGGTAATGATAATTCATATTTTCAAGAGTTGAAAATTTAAGACATAAATTTTCGTTATTAACTCATGAAATGCTCCTGACCATAGGATCATCATAAGGATGATGATTGATCTGGAAGGTTGGTGTACAATCACTTCTTTATAGTGGATAAGTCTTAAGTCTATAGTATAGAAACATCAGAGTGAGAGTACAGATACTCATTAGAGAATGAGGGTACTGAGCGTGACCACCTTAAGTAGTCATTAGGAAGCCCATCTTCTCGTCGATGACTAGCTCGAAGCTACAATGGTGTGTCTGATTCTTTGCATCGATAGTTCATCTTGAGGGTATTATAGTTTGACTACACCATGACTCGATCTCCTAGCTATTCAGAATCCTGAGGTGTATGTTGGCTATAGTATGTTCATTAAGGAATTGGATCGCACCAAGAGAGAATCTATCTACCTCGCTAGATGAGAAGCAGCCCTATGATTATCATGAGAATCAAGTCCATAAGCCCATGGCCATGGCAGTGTGAAATAATAGATAGAATTTCTATTAAGATTTTTACATCGAACTTGAATCAAATAATTAAATCATATTACAGAAATTAGGGTTTGACGAGTTCACCTTAATCCTAATCTGATCGAGGCTCAAGATAGAAGAACTTAATCACACATGTAACTGCACTGAGAGGTTCATTTTTAGTTCTGATGAGTTGCCATAATATACTACTAGATATCACTGATGAATTTTGGGAGCAATTAGAATGATTTGGATGATCGATCATCCTAGTTGTCTGAATCAGAAAAGTTCTGATCCATTGAAGGTGTTTCGATGATATCGATGATAGAGATCGTGACATATCTCATTACCATATGGAATTGAACCTAACTAAATCATACAAATAAGAATTTAGATCTAGATATCATCAATTAGACTAACCCAATTTAATTGATTTGAATTAGATTCAATTAGGTTCAAAAAAATCATGATAGCACATGATTGAGCCTAACGTTCTCCTTCTACAATCATTAAAAGTCATCTCAACTTAGCCAAATGTGTTTGTGCTCACTTAGATACTTTTACTTGGTCTGACTAGAGCTTGTCTAGGTTAGAAAAAGGTTGTCTTAATTTTT